>JAODAL010008407.1:0-117872 GCA_025379985.1 Phyllomedusa bahiana | reverse complement strand
TTCCCCGGGGGTTCAGACAGGTTTTACATAGAGACAGACACCCCCCCCTTTCCCGGGTCTTTACGATCCTTTCTAAATAGACTGTAACCTGCAAGTTAACCGCCCAGTCATAGCTTCGCCCAGCCATGTCTCAGTTATCCCCACTATGTCATATTTTTTCTTCAGCTATTAATACTTTTTGTTCATTAATTTTGTTGGTCAGACTCCTAGCATGGTCAGCATGAAATTTTATAGATTTTTCAGTTTTTATTCTTTTCTCCCTGATCTTTTTATCTATTGCTAAGCGCCCTCCCTCCACTCCACCCCCTGTTTTATTCCTAATTCCCAGCTGTCTATCTTCACTATCTTGCATGCTATATGTGTAGTTAACCTCCCCCCCACTCCCTAGTTTAAATATTCCTCCAATTTCCCTGGCCATTTTGCCCCCCAATTACAGTCCCAACCCTCCCCATCAGCATCGTCAGCATCCGTTCAACATGAAGCGAAGGCAGCCCAAATGTCAACTCGTGTACCCACCACTGTGGATAATCCATTTTCTGAAGACCTCTTTGATGACAAAATGCGGTTTGGGTCGAAGGCATTTCCAAAGATCAAGAGGCCAAAGAGAAGATTTTGTCTGCTCTGACGCCCAATCGCTAAATGCCATCAGAGGAGGAGAAGGAAGCCGGTCAATCGGCAAAAATCTCGGGCGGTCGGCAACGCCATGCAGTTTCTGTTGCTTGTAGCCCGAGTCTCCAGGATGCAGAGTGTGAGGACAATGAAGTCACCTGTGTTGATGATGATGACGACATTGCGGATCCAACGTGGTCTTTTCAGCAGAATTTTCTTGCGAGCGCTTCATCACTGGACGAGGAGGAAGACGATGGGGTAGTGTCAGTACGGCTCCCGCATCAAAAAGGGAGAGGGCGGTTGCACAAGTCCACTGAGATTATTCCGCCAGCCACATCCGCGGAAACACCGCTCCTCGCTTATCGCCGTCGAAAAGGTCCAGGACCTCTCAAGCCTGGGCCTTTTTCGAGCAAGCCTCTGATTCAACCAGCGATGTCATATGCCACCTTTGCCGTAAACCCATCAGTAGAG
The DNA here is from genome assembly GCA_025379985.1 of Phyllomedusa bahiana. Taxonomy (NCBI): domain Eukaryota; kingdom Metazoa; phylum Chordata; class Amphibia; order Anura; family Hylidae; genus Phyllomedusa; species Phyllomedusa bahiana. The sequence continues at coordinate 116,792 of JAODAL010008407.1, read as the reverse complement.
GGAAGAATATTAGGTGTTTATCCACCACCAACATGTCTAGTCACATGTAGCGAATGCATGAGTTGAAATGGAGGGAACTCTTGGCCAAGAAAGGCCATACCGATGCCGGGCTTCCAAACCCCTGTCACACCCTCTTTCTCTGCCTCCTCCTCCTCCGCCACCACCAAGCATTCCTCAGCTGCCCATGTCTCTCAGATCCATGATCAAGGATCAGCCTCCGCTTCAGCCTCCACCGTCGCCCGAGTACAACCAGCACCACCAGAGACACATCCTACCCCTTCTCCTTCCACCAGTTTGACGACCTGCATGCCGTACAGCGGCCAGTCTAGCAGCCAGCCTTCTGTTTACCAGGTTTGGGTGCAGAAGAAACACTTTAACCCAAACCATCCCAAAGCCAAAAGCCTGAATGTCGGCACTGCCAGGCTTTTGGCCTTGGAAATGTTGCCTTTCCGTCAGGCCCTAGCCTGTCCCCAATACCAGAAGTCGAGCAGGCATTTCTTTTCCCGAAAAGTCGTCCCTGCCCTGGCCAGCCACGTGTCATCTAAAATTATAAGCGTGTTGTCTGCATCTGTGTCCGGCAAAGTCCATCTGACCAACGACACATGGACTATTAAGCACAGCCAAGGCCGCTATATCTCTGTGACAGTTCACTGGGTGAGCTAGGTGGATGTCTCTGGTGGTAACGGTGGCTCTCAGGCTCGGCGCATGCTCTTCAAAACCGCAGGGATGGTGCAGGGTTCTTTCCCCCAAGGTCCTATGGTGGTATCACGTGCCAAGAGAAACCAGGCCGTGTTGAAATTAATCTGTCTTGGAGACCTTCAATACACAGGTCAGGAGCTGTGGACGGCTCTTCGCAATGAGACTGAGCATTGGCTGGGTGACAAAAACCTTGTGCCAGGCAAGGTGGTGAGCAATAACGGTCGAAATCTGCTGGCCGCCCTTAAGATCGGTAGGCTGGACACATCCCTTGCCTGGCACATGTCATGAACCTTGTCGTCCAGAAATTTCTAAAGCGCTACCTGGGTCTGGACTGCCTGCTGAGGAAGGCTCGAGGTCTGAGTTCGCACTTCTGCTGTTCGCACCCTGCTTCGTCCCGCCTGGCTGCGTTGCAACTTCAACCCACTCATTGTTGACGTGGCAACACGCTGGAATTCCACCTTCCACATGCTCCAGCGATTGTGGCAGGAGCACAATGCCATTACGCAGTATGAAGTGACACATGGCCTGACAAGCAGCGGTGCGGACTTCGGGGTGTTGAGCCACCGAGAGTGGAGGCAGGTGAAAGAGCTCTGCACCATCCTTGCCAGTTTTGAAGAAGCCACCAAAATGGTCAGTGCTGACAATCATAAGCATAAGCATTGTCAGCATAAGCATTGTGGTGATCTTAGTTCTGGAACGATCGTTGGACACTCTGAAACATCAGGTCCCACCAGCGACGGAGGAGGAGACGGACACAGATGCGGACACGGAGCCTTTCTCTCCATCGAATCCAGAAGGCCCAGCAGTTTCACAATTTTATCGGTCCTCATTAGGAAGTGGTTCGGGGTCCAGGGCTAGTGCAAGGTGTTGCCTCAGCTCTCATGGTGCATCATCTGAGGCATGTCAGGGCTGTGTTGAAGCTGTGCCGGAGGAAGTGGAGGAGGAGGAGGATGAGGTATTGCTGGACACCGACGTTACCGATGTTCCTACCTTTGAAAGAGGTTGGCAAGAATTTGAGGCGGAGAAGGAAGATGAGGAAGATCAGTTTGCTAGTGCCCCTCGACCCAGAGGCTTGGGAAATCAAGGCTCCATTCTCACATATGTTGGGATTCCATTTCCTCCAACATGATCCTCGCTTTAAAGGGGCTCAAACTGAAAAAACAGTTACGGGGTGGCCCCCCTCTTTGACCCCCGGAAAAGCAAAATCAGCCTTTCCTTCCACCCACCCAAAAGAGAGTAAAATGCAGGAATTTTAGCCGTGCTGATTGTAAAATGGAACATTGTTGCGTCGCTTCACGTTCTTCAAATATCACGGGGGGAACAAATCAGCGAGTGACGCAGTAGATTGCCAAGCAGCAGCAAATTGTGGAGAACCTAATGGGTGACCTCGGGCAATCTTTATTTACCACCTCCCCAAAACGAAAGTAATCAGGCACAACTACAAACCCCGGGCTTAAAGTTTGTGTGCACGACTATTGCGCTCAACTCCGATGTTTTTGGATGTTTCCCGGGACCCAAATCAACTTCGGGGTACCCAAAAATGGATGAATGGCCCGAGCTCGTCACCATGCCATAGAGGTGTTGTCCTGCCCGCAGCCACGTCATACGGGCCCGCCTTCACAAGTGGGGGGATTCTTATAAAAACACATCTGGCTTTCCAAGATAATGGGATTGTTTGACTTTCATCAAGATGAATCAGGCATGGATTCTGATGATGTTGTGCCCCAAATTTGCTGAGGTCCCCGATTAGTTCCCGGGCTATTCACATTCCTCTTCTTAACCCCTTAAGGACCCACCCATTTTGGGCCCTTCCTGCACACCCCCTATTTTTTGAAATTGCCTGTGTCATTTTATGTGAAATAATTTTTTAAGTTTTTCCCTATCCACATGATTAGAGATTTTTTTCCGTGCATTTTGTGCCTTAAGTTAGAAAAAAATTTTGGTCCATACAATACTCGTTTTTTTGTGAAAAATTTAAAATATCGGAAATTTTGGGAAAAAATTTTTCAATTAAAAACTTAAAAAATTTCTCCTTCAACCAACAGTAATCCAAAAAAAAATATTTTAAAAATCATCTACCTATTTTTCTGTATTTTTGGCATCTTTTTTTTAAATTTTTAATATTTTTTTGGGACGTTGGGAGGCTTACAATTTTAATAGAAAATTTCCAAATTTTCAAGAAAATTACAAACAAGTTTATTTTTAGGGCCCCACTTCGTTGAAGTAAAATTGACGGGTTTATTTTAAAACCCCCCATAAATCCCCCATGTAAGAAACTACACCCTCAAAGTTTTTAAAACAGCACTTTAAAGTCTGTTCCCCTTTGGGTTTTTTCACAGGGAATAATGAAAGTGGTGGTAAAATTAAAATTTTTTTTTTTTTGGCCCAAAATTTTCAATTTTCAATCTATTATTTCATGGTTTTTAGTATATGTTAATAAAAAAACACAACTCAATATAATTTTCCCTAAGTCTGCTGTTTTAGAAATATATTTTGTGCCTGATTGTTTTTTTGACTCCCCCACAGGATCAAATTGAGGGGAGCCCCAACTGGATTTTGGCGCATATTTCTTACATTGTATAGGTACCATATGGGGTTTGCTGACCCCCAAAGGTGAAAAAAACTAAAAATCAACCGAAAATGACCCATTATAGAAACTAAACCCTCAAGGAATTCATAAAGGGGTGTGTGTTTTATTGACCCCACAGGTTTTTCACAGAAATTTTCGGGAATGGGTTTGTAAAAATGAAAAATTAAAATTTTTTCCCAAAAAATTGCAAAATTTAACCGAAATTTTTCTTTTTAAAAAAAAGGGGGGGAAAAAGCACCCCAAAACTGTTGCCCAATTTCTTCTGAGTAAGGAAAATCCCCCATATTTGGTCAAAAAAAAATTACGAGGCCGGGGGTGATTTAAAAGGGGAAAGGGAGCCTTTTGGTGGGGGAGTGAAAAAAAAGGGGGACGGGGCGGGAGGCCCTCATTTGCTTTTTGCAGACCCCCCAATTCCAAAAGGGAAGAAAATCCCAAAAATTGACCCTCAAGGAATTCATAAAGGGGGTGTATGGTTTATTGACCCCCATTTTTCACAGAAATTTCTGGAATCCGGTTGTGAAAATAAAAAATTACAATTTTTCCAGAAAATTGCAAAAATTAAACTGAAATTTCTTTTTCACAAAAAAAAAGGGGGAGAAAAAGACCCCAAAATCTTTTCCCCAAATTTTTTCCCCGGTAAGGAAATCCCCCATATGTAGTCAAAAAACAATCGAGGCACGTGGTGATCTTAAAAGGGGAAGGAGCGCTTTTTGGCTGGGGGAGTCAAAATAAGGGGGACTGGCTGGAGGCCCATGTTGCATTTGCAGACCCCCCCAATTCAGAACAAAAAAAAATACCCAAAATTTGACCCCATTTTGAAACTACCCCCCTCAATGAATTCATTAGGGGTTTGTCCCTTTTGACCCCACGGGTTTTTTCACAAAATTTCGGGAATCCGGGTTGTGAAAATGAAAAAATTAAAATTTTTTTCCAAAAAATTGCACAATTAACCGAAATTTTTCATTTTCAAAAAAAAGGGAGGAGAAAAACACCCAAAATCGTTGCCCAATTTTTCGAGTAACAATACCCCATTTTAGTAAAAAAAACATATCAGGCACGTGTGGTTTAGAAGGGAAGGGAGCGTATTTGGCTGTGGAGTGAAAAAAAGGGGGGCTGGCTGGAGCCTCTGTTGCATTTGCAACCCCCCCAAGTTCCAGAACGAAAGAAAATCCCCAAAATTTACCCCATTTTGGAAACTAAAACCCCCAAGGGATTCATCTAGGGGTAATTGCCTTTTGCCCCCAAAAGGTTTTCACAGAAATTCTGGAACCGGGTTGTGAAAATGAAAAATTTAAAATTTTTCCAGAAATTGCAAAAATTAAAACCTAAAATTTTTCATTTTCACAAAAAAAGGAGGAAAAAAAAGCACCCCAAAATCTGTTCCCCAAATTTTTTCCCGAGTAAGGCAATACCCCTAGTGGAAAAAAATATACAGGCCGTGGTGATTTTAAAAGGGGAAGGGAAAAGCCTTTTTGGGTGGGGGAGTGCAAAAAAAGGGTGGACTGGCGGGAGGCCCCCATGTTGATTTGCAGCCCCCCCAAGTTCCAGAACGAAAGAAAATCCCAAAATTTACCCTTTTTGGGAAACTACACCCCTAATGAATTCATCTAGGGGTATAGTGTGTTTTTGCCCCCACAGGTTTTTCACAAAAAAATTTCGGGAAATCGGGTTTTTGTGAAAATAAAAAATTTACAATTTTTCCAGAAAATTTCACAATTAACCTAAAATTTTTTCTTTTTCAAAAGAAAAAGGGGAAAAAGACCCCAAATCTTTCCCAATTTCTTCCGAGAAAAGGAAATCCCCCAATGTAGCCCAAAAAACATATACGGGCACGGGTGAGTTTAGAAGGGAAGGGCGCTATTTGGCTGTGGGGGAAAATAAGTGGATGGTGGAGGCCCCCTTGTTGCATTTGCGCCCCCCCCAAGTTCCAAAAGAAAGAAAATACCCAAAATTGCCCCCTTTTTGGGAAAAAACCCCCCTCAATGATTCATCTAGGGTATGGGGCCCTTTTTGCCCCCACATTTTTTTCAAAAAATTTTCTGGAACCCGGGTTGTGAAAAAAAAAAATTACAATTTTTCCAAAAATTGCAAAATTAACCTAAAATTTTTCATTTTCACAAAAAAGGAGGAGAAAAAGCCCCAAAAAACTGTTGCCCAATTTCTTCCGAGAAAGGGAAATACCCAAGTGGTAAAAAAAACATTACGGGCACGTGGTGATCTTAAAAGGGGAAGGGAGCGCATTTGGCTGGGGGAGTGAAAAAATAAGGTGGACGGCTGGAGGCCCTCATGTTGCATTTGCAGCCCCCCCCAATTCCCAGAACGAAAGAAAATCCCAAAAATTTAAACCCCTTTTTTGGAAAAATACACCCCTCAATGAATTCATTAGGGTTATGTGCCTTTTGACCCCACGGGTTTTTCACAAAAATTTCTGGAATGGTTTTTGTGAAAAAAAAAAATTAAATTTTTTCCGAAAATTGCACAATTAACCTAAATTTTTTTCATTTTCACAAAAAAAGGGGGGGAAAAAGCCCCCCAAAAAACTTTGCCCTTTTTCTTCCGAGAAAGGCAAACCCCATATGAGTCAAAAAACATATACGAGGAGGGGTAGTCTTAAAGGGAAGGAGCGCTTTTGCTGTGGGAGTGAAAAATAAGGGGGACGGCGGAGCCCCATTTGCATGCCCAGACCCCCCCAAGTTCCAAACGAAAGAAAATACCCAAAATTGACCCCCATTTGGGAACTACACCCTCAAGAATTCTCTGGGGGATGTGTGCTTTTGGGCCCCGTGGGGGTGTTTTTAAGATAAACATTTAGAGGTAAAAGGGGAAAAACCAAAATTTACCCTTATTTATTCCATACCTTTTAACAATAACGGGGGCACCCCATGCGCAAAATTAAAAAAATTTGATACCCAATTTTTCTGCCATGTCCCCCCGTTCTGGGGACACCCCACATGTCCCCCCAGAATTTGGCTCCCCCCTAAAAACCCCATGGAGAGAACATAGAAATTATCGCATGAAAGGCCTAGTTTGCTGAAATCACAGCATGCCTAAAATTGTACATCTGGTGGAAAAAAATTATAAAAACCCCCAAAGTGACCCCACTTTAGAACGTAAAAACCCCCAAGGAATTTTTTAAGGGGGGTTAATTCAAATTTTGAAGGAGGGTGTTTCTAAAATTAAAATTCACAGACATTTTTTGATAAAAAAGGAAAAAATTGCAAACTCTTTTTTGGTAATTCGCCATCTTATGCCAATAACAGCGGCCGCCTGCGCAAAATTGAAAAATCAATACCCAAATTTTCTGCAATGCCCCTTTTCAGGGACACCCCACATTCCCCCTAAATTTGGCTGCCCCTAAAAACACGCAGGGAAGAACATAGCAATTATGCCATGACACCCTTTTTGCAAAAAAAACACAGCATGTCCTGACAATGTCATGCTGTGATTGAAAAAAAATTTAAAAAACACCCAAAAGTGACCCCACTTTAGAACGTAACCCCCCTAAGAAACTTTTAAAAAGGGGGTAATTCAAATTTTGAACAGACAGGGTTTCAAAAAATTTAAATTCACAGACATTATTATGCATAAGAAAGGCAAAAAATGCAAATTCATTTTTCGTAATTCCCATTTACTGCAAAAAAAACGGCACGCCTTGGGCAAAATTGAAAAATCAGATACCCTTTTTTTCTGAAATGTCCCCCGTTCTGGACCCCCCACATTCACCCAAAAATTTTGGTGCCCCGAAACACCCAGGAGAGAACATAGAAAATTATCCCATGACGGCCTAGTTTGCTGAAAAACACGCATTGTCCTGAAAATTGTAACCTGTGATTGAAAAAAAATTTAAAACACCCAAAATGACCCCTTTAGAACGTCCCCCCCCCCTAAGGAACGTTTTAAGGGGGTAATTAAAATTTTTTGAACAGACAGGTGTTTCATAAAAAAATTCAAAAGACATTTTTTTGCATAAAAAAGGGCAAAAAAATGCAAACTGACATTTTTGCTAATTCGCCATTTTACGCCAATACAGCGGCACGCCTTTGCGCAAAATTGAAAAATCAATACCCAATTTTTCTGCAATGCTCCCCTTTCTGGGGACACCCCAATTCACCCTAGAATTTGGCTGCCCCAAACACGCCAGGAGGAACATGCAATTATGGCCACGGGCCTAGTTTGCTGAAATACACACATGTCCTGAAATTTTTACTGCGTGATTGAAAAAAAAATTATAAAACACCCAAAAGTGCCCCCCCTTTTAGAACGTAACCCCCAAAGGAATTTTTAAGGGTGTAATTAAAATTTTTGAACAGCAGGGTTTCAAAAAAAATTAATTCACAACTTTATTATCATAAGAAAGGAAAAAAATGAAAACTGACATTTATGGAAATTGCCATTTTACTGCACAATAACAGGGGCCCCCTTGGGCGAAAATTTGAAAAATAATACCCAAATTTTCTGCAATGTCTCCCCGTTCTGGGACCCCCCAAATGTCACCCTAGAATTTGGCTGCCCCCTAAAAACACGCCATGGAGAAAACATACAATTATGCGCACGCGGGCCTATTTTGTGAAATCACGCATGCCCTGCAATTGTACATGCGTGATGTGAAAAAAAATTAAAAACACCCAAAAGTGACCCCCTTTGAAGTACACCCCCTAAGGAACTTTTTTAAGGGGGGTGAAATTTAAAAAATTTTGAACAGACAGGTGTTTCAAAAAAATTAAATTCACGACTTATTATGCAAAGAAAGGCAAAAAAATGCAAACGACATTTATGCGTAATTCGCCATCTTACTGCACAATAACCGGAAACCCCTTGGCAAATTGAAAAAATCAATACCCAATTTTTCGAATTTTTCCCCCTTTGGGGAACCCACATGCCCACCCTAGAATTTGGTGCCCCCTAAAACACGCCATGGGAAAACATAGCAATTATTCGATGACAGCCTAGTTTGTGAAATCACACATGTCCTGACAATTGTACATGCTGTGATGTAAAAAAAAATTATAAAACACCCAAAAGTGACCCCACTTTTAAAACTTTCCCCCCTAAGGAACTTTTTTAAGGGGGAAAAATTCAAATTTTGAAACAGACAGGTTTTTCATAAAATTTAAATTCCAACATTTTTATGCATAAAAAGGCAAAAAAGCAAACGACATTTATGCGTAATTCGCCATCTTATGCAAAAAAAACAGCGGCACCCTTGCGCAAAATTAAAAAAATTGATCCCCAATTTTTTCTCCCATGTTCCCTTTTCTAGGGACCCCCCACATGTCCCCCTAAAATTTGGCCCCCCCCTGCAACACGCCTGGAGAGAACATGCAATTATGCCCGCGGGCCTAGTGTGTAAATAACAGCATGCCCCTACAATGTAATGCGTGATGGAAAAAAAAATTATAAACCCCCAAAAAGGGGACCCCTTTAAAAGACCCCCCAAAGGGAACATTTTAAGGGGTGAAATTCAAATTCTAAACAGACAGGTGTTTCATAAAGTTAATTCACAGACTTAAAATTTGTGTTAAAAAGGGCGAAAAAGCAAAAGGACATTTTTGGGACAGCCAGTAACCCGCCAATAAATCGTTTGGAAGGTTGGGTGCTTCAGGGAATGGTGCAAAAAAAAAAAAAAGTATAAAAAATCTCCAATAGTAATCCATAGACTTGGTACAATTGAAAAATTCTTTTTTGCAGAGGCCGGTTGTCAGGGGAGGTTTCGCAATGATAATTGATCTTTTCGGATTTCCCCCTTCTGTGCAAAAAATCTGCATCTTTTTTTTGTCCTACCCTTTTTTTTCCGTGGGGGGGATTTCTTTTGGGAAAAAGCTGACCGGGACAATACGGGGGACGTCAAAACCAAAGTGCTGGGCCCCCACCCCCCGGTTCCCAAAAACAAACGCCTTTATTACCCTTTTTTTGGAAGGGAAAAAAAACGCCCTGCTTGGCCGTACAACGGAAAAGAACAAAAAGGGTTTTACTGCCATTTCACAAAGGCCGGCCCGCTTTTTGTACACATATGGTTTTTCTGGGGCACTGTACGGCTTTAAACACCTGGTCCGACAGGGCTACCCCCCCCTGTACCATTGTAATCCAGAATCATGGGTTTTTTGGGCGACGGGACCCTGGGCCTGTAAGGGCAGGGGTAGTGCTGGGGCCGGAAGGTGGGAAAACAAGGACGTCCCTCTTTTCCTTGTATTTTTCCCAACAGCAGGTCCCGCTGGGTTGGGACCTGTTTGGCCCCCTTGGGGGGAATTGGCCACAAAGGGTTTTTGGGAGTCCCCTCGTTCTTTCCACTGTGCCCCCAGGTGCTGTTCGCCCCAGGAGGGGGCTTGAAAAGGGAAGTGGTGTAAAATTTTTTTCCCGAGAGGTGGGAACCTTTTTCACAGGGGTGCACAAAACCCCACTTTTTTCCCATCTTTAGGGGGAAAGGGGGATTTGGGGGGGCCCAATTTTGGTGTCCTTCCCCTTTATAAACTTGAAGCGTAAGTGTACCCCAGGTACTCTAACAGCTTGTAAAAATTTAACCCCCTAACGTGCCTTTTGCTGGGCAGGACTGCGAAAAATTTAGCCTGCCTTGAAGTGTAGGAGGGACTCATCTAAACAAAAAGCATTTCTAGGGGGAAAACCGCTGAAAATTTGGGACTGAAGTGGTAATAACAGCCAAAATTTTTTAAACGGTCTAGGTGGGCATCCCCGGGGGGGGCAAGGAATTTCTCGTAATGCAAGAATTTTGATTTGTTAAAACGTTTCCGGGTCTTGCTGCCGGTAAAATGGAGTGCTATAAAAAATGTCACCTCCAATATTGCCGGGGCCTCGGGCTTCTCACGCCCATGTGCAGAAAAGGGCCCCAAAAGGGCATCATCTCTGCAGAAATTTCGGGGGGGCCATGGGCAGAATAGGAGTGGGGTTCAGGGCCCAAAAAATGCTGGGGGATAGAGTTAGTCTGTACCCCCATGACACCTACCAGATCCCCAGAGAAAAAAAACTTTAAAAAATCTATTTCGTGAGGCCCTTTTGTCGATACGGACCCAGGGGGGGCCACAAAGTCGGGTTGTGGTGGGAATTATCTGGGGGGGGAGCCTATGGGGGCACACTTTGGGGGGCACCTCTTTGACCTACGGGGGGTCACGGGAGGGGCCCTCATCAGGGAGGGGACTCGGGGAATTTGGACATACGAACCCGAAATCCTCGTCCGAATCATGATGGACTCGTATCCCGGGCCCGGATAGCGACGCCCCCTCCCCTGATAGCGCTCGGGAAACTGGGAAATTTTTTTTTTTATTTAGAAGGGGGCGTGTAAATGTAGGTGCTTTTAAAGTGTTTTGTGTAGGGGGGGGGGGGTTTGTGCTTTAACTTGTGTTTTGGAATTTTTTTGTTTTACAAAAAAAAAAAAAAATATATAAAAAAAAAAAGTCAATCAAAAAAAGGACTGTAAAAAAAAAACCTAAACCCCAAAAAATTTAAGGGGCGTCAATAAAAAAAATTTGAAGCGCCTTACTTTAAACAAATAAAAAAAATTTAAATTAAATTTTTAAATCCCCCCCCCAAAAAGAAAAGTTCGCCAAAAAACTGAGTGTAAACATGAGGGGGGTCATGATTTTGCTCAGGGGGAGCAAAAGCTAAAAAAAATTTAACCCCGTACAACAAAAGCTTTTGGTGCTATCAGTGATGTAAATCATGGTCAGCACTCCAGTCAAAGGGGCACAGCCGGGGCAAAGAAAAAAAAATCCCACTCAAAAATAAAAAATCAGAGCTGATTACGATGCGTCACTAATCGCCGGGTGAGGCAGTGGTTTTTGCAGCATTGGCTAACCATGCGCAAAAAAAGGTAAAAAAATAACACCACGGAAAAAAAAAAACAGACACTGATTAGTGATGGTCACTAAACCGCCTGATGAGAGCAGGGTTTCGCACTATTGGGGTAACAGTGCGCAAAAAAAATGTAAAAAAAAACACCATGGAAAAAAAAAAAAACAGACGCTGATTCGATGCGCCCCCAAACAGCGTGATGAGAGCATGGGGTTTCGCGCTATTGGGTAAAACCCGCGCAAAAAAATGTAAAAAATACCCACTGCAAAAAAAAAAAACGATCTGATTTCGATGGTCACATCACGCTGATAGAGCAGGGGGGGGGGGGGTTTTTGAGTATTTTCTAACCCTGTGCTAAAAAAAAAAAATTAAAAAAAAAACCCCCACTTTTAAAAAAAAATAAAAAATCAGATGCTGATTTGCGATACGTACTAATCAGCCTGATGAGGCGTGGTTTCGAGCTTTTCCGTAACCCTTGCCAAAAAAATGTAAAAAAAAAGGGATGAAAAAAAGATTTAAAAAAAAAAAAAAAAAAAAAAAAAAAAAAGCCTGTACCCCCAAAAAAAAAGCTATTAGTGAAAAAAACACTAAAACAGTCAGAGGACAGGAATTTAAACTGTCTGTGCTTTACACAGCAAAAAGCTCATTCAGCCATACACCACCAACGATGAGGCCACAGAGAGGAGCTCCACAGGGAGCACAACATCCCCTGGGTCACCAATGAACACGATTAAAGGATTTTTTACCCCTAGACCACCCCCGGGGCAGGTAAACAGCACGGGCCCCGCTTGCTCGCTCTTCCTGAAACGGAATGGCGGCGCAGGGCGGTGTCGTGTGTAAAAAAGGCAGCGCAATGGCTGCGATTGGCCGGTCGGCCCTGACCGGCCAATCGCAGCCAAGGGGACGGTGGTACCACTACCACCGCCCATAGTTGCCAACGTTTGAAAGTGAAAAAGCAGGAGACTCTAGTGGGGGGCCCGCGCTTTTAGCGCGCCGCGGCAAAAATGTGCAGGGAAACACGCCCATCTTGTCGGTATGCCACGCCCCATCAAAAAGCCACACCCACTCCACCTAACTGCATAACGGCTTTGGAAGAAAGCCAGGTAGATGCCCTTATAGCCAGGAAGTAGCCCCCCCTAACCAGGTAGTGCCCCTTACAGGCTGGTAGATGCCCCCTGTAGCCAGTGATATGCCCCCTCTGTAGCCAGGTGAGCCAAATTTGTAGCCAGGTAGATGCCCCCCTTTGTTAGCAGGTAGGTGCCCCCTTTGTTAGCCAGGTAGGTGCCCCCATTGTTAGCCAAGTAGTGCCCCCATTGTTAGCCAGGTAGTGCCCCATTGTTGCCAGGTAGTGCCCCATTGTTTGCCAGGTAGTGCCCCCATTGTTTGCCGGTAGTGCCCCCATCTTTTAGCCAGGTAGTGCCCCCATCTTTTGGCCAGGTAGTGCCCCCATCTTTTAGCCAGGTAGTGCCCCCTCTGTTAGCCCGGTTGTGCCCCCATCTTTTAGCCAGGTAGTGCCCCCATCTGTTAGCCAGGTAGTGGCCCCATTGTTAGCCAGGTAGTGCCCCATCTGTTACCAGGTTGTGCCCCCATCTGTTAGCCAAGTAGTGCCCCCCTTGTTAGCCCAAATAGTGCCCCATCGATAGCCAAGTAGTGCCCCATTGTTAGCCAGGTAGTGCCCCATCTGTTAGCCAGGTAGTGCCCATTGGTTTTCCAGGTAGTGCCCCCATTGGTTTGCCAGGTAGTGCCCCATTGTTTGCCAGGTAGTGCCCCATTGTTGCCAGGTAGTGCCCCCCATTGTTTGCCAGGTAGTGCCCCATCTGTTAGCCAGGTAGTGCCCCCCTGTTGCCCGGTAGTGCCCCATCTGTTAGCCAGGTAGTGCCCCATCTGTTAGCCAGGTAGTGCCCCCAGTGGTGCCAGGGAGTGCCCCCCCTGTTGCCAGGTAGTGCCCCCTCTGTTTGCCATGTTGTGCCCCCCTTGTTAGCCAGGTAGTGCCCCCATCTGTTAGCCAGGTAGTGCCCCCTTTGTTGCCAGGTAGTGCCCCCTCTGTTGCCAGGTAGTGCCCCATTGTTTGCCACGTAGTGCCCCCCCTGTTAGCCAGGTAGTGCCCCCCTCTGTTAGCCAGGTAGTGCCCCCCTTTTTTGCCAGGTAGTGCCCCTTTGTTGCCAGGTAGTGCCCCCATTGTTGCCAGGTAGTGCCCCCTCTGTTGCCAGGTAGTGCCCCCTCTGTTAGCCAGGTATGTCCCCCATTGTTAGCCAGGTAGTGCCCCCTTTGTTGCCAGGTAGGCCCCCATTGTTGCCAGGTGATGCCCCCCTTGTTGCCAGGTAGTTGCCCTCTCTGTTAGCCAGGGTAGAGCCCCCCCAAGCTAATAAAAATAAAATAATAAATCCACTCACCTCACCAGGCTCCTGCAGCGCGGCCGCTCCCGACCGATCTCCTCAGCGGCGCAGGGGGAAGTGAGAGCAGCGCGGCGTCACTCCCCTGCAGCCGCGCGTCACTTCCCCTGCGCCGCTGAACTGTATGTGCGGCGCACACACCGGCGCGTACATACAGGGAGAGGAGGCGGAGGAGCGATCCTCCTGCCTCCTCCCCGCACAGTGAGACCGCGGGCGGGTGAGCGGCCCCTCGGGCCGCTGCACCCCGCCTGTAGGAGCGGGGCCCGCGGCGAAGAGTAGCGCACCAGCGCTACTCTTGCGCCGCGGGTAATTTAAATGACCCCCCCCGCCAGCAGGCGGCGGGAGGAATGCCAAAAACCCCGGGGGGGCGGGAGGGGACCCCAAATAGCGGGACCCCCCCGCCAAAACGGAGAGTTGGCATGTATGCCACCGCCCCATTTTCTCACGGGGTGGTGATTGGTGCTGTCCTACAACGCAACCCAATCAACCATCGATCGCTAAGCCAGCGGCCGGAGGGGGCCGGCCAGAGTTGAGAATACCGCCATTGGCTGTTCTGATTTGAACAGCCAATGGCAGCGATCGCCGGTGCGGGGGGGCATCGCTGCGTGCCTGGGCAGTGAGGGAAGACGGTTTTGCTGTCAAAACAGCAGGCCCTCTTCCCCCCGGGCTCCCCAAAATTTTTTTTTCGGTGGCCGGAGATTGCCAGGACGTATCCATACGTCCAGGTGCGTGAACCCCCAAACGACCTGGACGTATGGATACGGCCAAGGTCGTGAAGGGGTTAAAGAAATGGTCCTCTTGAAAACTGTTTTTAAAATTATTATTTCTTATTGCAATTTTTATTTTCAGTTCCCAAAAGTTCATTTTGCTGGTTTTGCGGTGAGGAGACTGTAAAAGACACCAAGGTTTCATGAACAAAACGTATTTCATTTACTCACTTTGGGCAACATGTATGAATCTCGCCACGTCGGGCGCACCTCTCCGCCGATTTTCCGGCGAAATCTGTGCCTGATTTATGTCGGGGCCGGGGCGCGCTCATACATTCCATGTAAAGTCCGCCGCGCCTCGCCAGTGTTTGAGGCGCAGTGCGGGAGTTAGGCGCAGTGCGGGCTGCGCCTATAATTCACTGCCCGAGGTAGTGCACTCATACATGCGGGCAAAAGTCCGCCGCGCCTTGCTAGTGTGGGGGGAGCAGTGCGGGACTTAGGCGCAGTGCGGCGCTGCCCCTAAGATTCGCCGTCCTAGGAGGTGCGCTCATTCAAGGGGGGAAAAGTTCCCTGCGCCTCGCCAGTGTGTGGGGCACAGTGCGGGGACATGGGCGCAGTGCGGGGACATGGGCGCTGTGCGGGACGGCGCCTCACATTTATTCCGATGCGAGACAGGCTGGAGAACAGCGAGAAATCATTAAAGATGTCCATGCGGAGTATGAATAAAAAAATCGCCTTTATAAAGGCGGAAAACATTCTCAGAAAAAGAGCTCAAACCTCAAAAATAAAAAATACATAAAATAAATCACTTTCCAAAAATCTAGAACGGCGCTATATCAAGAATTCGGATATTGGAAATTGCCGGGAAATACAGTAATTCAAATTCTGTAAGCTATTCTCATTGGTCGGCATAAACCAGACAATCAGAATAGGAGCGACAAAGACCCATTATAAGCTATGGAGGAGAATTGACCAATCAGAATAGGAGCGACAAAGACCCATTATAAGCTATGGAGGAGAATTGACCAATCAGAATAGGAGCGACATAGACCCATTATAAGCTATGGTTCACTGTCGCTCCTATTCTGATTGGCCGGTTTCTGCCGACCAATGAGAATAGCTTTCAGAATTTGAATTACTGTATTTCCCAGCAATTTCCAATATCCTAATTCCTGATATTGCGCCGTTCTGGATTTTTGGAAAGTGATTTTTTAAAAATATTTTTTAGTTTTGATGTTTGAGCTCTTTTTCTGATAATGTTTTCCGCCTTTATAAAGGCGATTGTTTGGAATCATACTCCATGCTGCACGGAGCGGAGCGCCAAGATTTCTCTTGCGATCTTCTATATGCTTCCTCGCATGTTCCTTTCTTGCTTCACTTCGCCGCCGCCGGAGCATTTAGACCAAAATAAACTAGGTCTGCCTGTCGGAGCTGCAGAGCGCTGCATTGTGCCGCGCTTTGGCGAGCCACCATCGTACATGCCTCGGGGTTTTCGAGCGTGCCGCGCCCCGCCCCGGAACGCCTACACCGCGCCCACACCGCGCCCACACCGCGCCCATTGCCTGCCCCTTCATTCGGGGCACAGCTGAAAGTGGCGAACGCTGCGCCTAACACTGCATCCCTGCGTCCGACAGGGGATTCGGGCCGGGAGGTGCAGTTTACTCCTAAAAACAGGCGAAAAGCCAGTTCATACATGTCGCCCTTTATCTTTAGAATTTTTCGCATTGTCAATGGTTTTGGGGTCATGGTGCTGTGAGATACAAAATGAGCAATAGCAAAATGAGTGAAGGATCGCTCACCTTCTTTTTCTTTTTTGTTGTTGCAAGATTGCATGAAAGTCCTCGGCTGGTTTGGTTCATCCACCATCGCCCGAGATCCTGGCTCCCGGCAAAAGAGCCAAGCACAACAACTCAATCAAAGATAGAAAGGATCCAGCGTGGTTGGTGAAAAATTATAACTCTGCTTTATTCACATATAACAAAAAAGCAGACGGTGCTAACAAGACAGACAATTAAAACCTACGCGTTTCAGGCATAAAAATGTTTTGCCCTTGATCACGGTTCACAAGTAATCATCAGTGCATCCATTAAAATAGTAAGATGGGCGTTACGTGTTTCTACACGTCATTTCCTTCCCATTAAAAACACTTACATAATGCTATCGCTTGAATAACTATTATTTCTAACATTATATATTACTACAAGTTTAAGACTAGTGTTGAGCGATTGCGTTGGCCATCGACATCGGTCGATGGTCGATAGTCGACCATCATCGACAAGATAGTCGATAGTGAGCAGTCGATTATGAGCGATGACCATTAAAGTCTATGGGAGAGCAACAACACCTTCATTCTTACACCCAAACAGGGCTGGAGAAGCTGGAATTAACATCCACAACAGTCAAATGGATACGTGCTACATCTTAGGCAACACACTTAGGTTATAAAAGCCACAGAAAAAAAAACACACACAAATTCACTATCCTTGTCTTGTACCACAGCATGACCCTTAAACCTGCATCACCCACAAATTAAAAAGTGCCAGAAGGCAGTATGATTTGAACCATCATCTTACTTGAACTGGACATTGAATATCCCTGTCCTGGAATGCAGCATGAGCCCCAAACCTGCATGACCCCAGATTCACACTGCCCTTCACTGCGCCAAACAAAAATATTTCACCTCCCTCATCTCCACACTACACAACAACCCAAAACGTCTGTTTGATACCTTCCACTCCCTCCTCAGGCCCAAAGCTCAGGCTCCGGTCACTGACC
The DNA here is from genome assembly GCA_025379985.1 of Phyllomedusa bahiana. Taxonomy (NCBI): domain Eukaryota; kingdom Metazoa; phylum Chordata; class Amphibia; order Anura; family Hylidae; genus Phyllomedusa; species Phyllomedusa bahiana. The sequence goes on along the minus strand of JAODAL010008407.1, from coordinate 99,825 downwards.
TCTGTGCTGAAGACCTGGCCACTCACTTCAAAGACAAAAAAGACAGCAACCGGCAAAACAACACAACACAAACCCCAAAAAACACCCATCCTGTCCCTCCCGCACGTCCTCTAATCTGCTCTCGGCCCTTGACCCGACATCAGAAGAAGAAGTGTCCAGGCTTCTCCGGTCTGCTCGCCCCACCACTTGCTCTAGTGACCCCATTCCCTCCCACCTTGTCCAGTCCATTTCTCCAGCTGTCCTCTTTCACCTCACTACAATCTGTAACCTCTCTCTCTCCACTGGGATCTTCCCATCCTCCTTTAAACATGCTGTTATAACTCCCTTACTTAAAAGCCCTCTCTGGACCCTCCTGCGCCGCCAATCCCCACCGAATCCCCTTTCTTAAAAAAAAACCCCAAAAAAAAACCCAAAAAAACCCCAAAAATTTTAAATTTTTTTTTTAAAAAAAAAAAAACCCCCCCAAAAAAAGGGCCGGGCGGGGAAAACCACCCTCACAAAATGGAAAAACCCAAAGGGTCCCCCAAAAGGGGGGCCCCCCCCCCCTTTTTTTTCCCCCCCCCGGGGGGAAAAAAAAAATTTTTTAAAAAAAACTCCCCCCAAAAAAAATTTTTTTTAAAAAAAAACCCCCCCCCCCAAAAAAAACCATTTTTTAAAAAGGGCCCAAAACCCCGAAAACCCAAAAAAAAAAGGGAAAAAAAAAAAATTTTTTAAACCCCCCCCCCCCCCCCAAAAAAAATTTTCCCCCAAAAAACCCCCCCCCAAACCCCCCCCCCCTTTTCCCCCCCCCCCAAAAAAAATTTTAAAAACCCCCCCCCCGCCCCCCCAAAAACCCCAAAATTTTTTTGGGGGGTTTTTTTGGGGGGGGGCCAAGCCCCCCCGGGGGGGGGAAAACCCGGGTTTTTCCCTTAAAAAAATTCCCAAAACCCAAAAAAAAAACCCCCCCAATTTTTTCCCCCCAACCCAACCCCCCCCCCCCCCCCCCCCCCAAAAAAATTCCCATTTTTCCCCCCCCCCCCCTTTTTCCCCCAAACCCCCCCCAAAAAGGGGGGGTTTTTCCCCCCCCCTTTTTTAAAAAATTTAACCCCTTTTTTTAAAAACCCCCTTTTTTAAAAAAAGGAAAAAAAGGGCCAAAAAAAACCCCCCCCCCCCCGGGTTTTTTTTTTTTCCCCCCTTTTTAAAATTTAAACCCTTTGGGCCCCCGGGGGGGGGGGGGGGCCCCCCCTTTTTTAAAAAAAATTTTAATTTTTTTTTAAAAAAAAAAAAAAATTTTTTAAAGGGTTTTGGGGTTTGGGGGGTTTTTTTGGGGGTTTTTTGGTTTTTTTTTGGGGGTTTGGGAAAAAAAAATTTGGAAACAAAAAAAACCCCCCTTTTTTTAAAAATTTTTCCCCCGGTTTTTTTTTTTCCCCCCCCCCCTTTCCCCCCCCGGGGGTTCCCCCCTTTGGTTTTCCCCCTTTTTTCCCCCCCCCCAAAAGTTTTTCCCCCCCCCCCCCCCCCCCCCTTTTTTTTTTCCCCCCAAAATTTCCTCCCCCCCAAAAAAAAACCCCCTTTTGGCGCCCCCCCCCCAATCCCCAAAAAACCTAAAAAAAAATTTTTTCCCCCCCCCTACTAACCGACCTCACCCTGCTATTTCTCTTTTCAGTTTTTGGTACCCCCCATAACTTTCCCAGGGAGCAGGCCCAATGGGCTGGGGGTTATCCCAACTCTGGGTCTTTCCTTCACCCCATATATCAAAATCCCTTGCCCCCTTTCCCGTTTCCCGCAACCCCAAAACATCTCCAGAATCCGTTTCCTTTTTTCCCCTGTGGAAACAACTCATACTCCATTACTGCACTTATTTTATTCTCTCTTGACTACTTTTAACTCCCCACTTTTTGGTCTTCCCTCTGTAAACCTCCCCCTCTGCAATCTGTCCTGAAAGCACAAACCAGGCTTGTCTTTCTTTCCAGCCCCTATACTGTTCCTCTACCCTGTGTCAGTCTCGCACTGGCTGCCTATTCAGTACAGAATACAACATAAACCATCCTCCCACATAAGGCTCTCCACATGCTGCACCCCCCCTCCCTCCCTTTTCTCTGTTTTAAACCCCCCTACCCAATTTTCTCCGTCTGCTACGATCAAAAAACTACAAAACCTCACTCTCCGAACCTCCCCTGCCCCCTCTCCCCAAAATTTTTCACTAAATTTCACCAGTTTTTCCCAAACATGTTACCCCCCAAAGTGATCCCTGCCCCACTCCAAAAAACCCTCACAGTTTTTAAATGGGCCCCCTGAAAAATCATCTTCTTAAAAAAGCCCCACAAGATCCCTTTAAATTTTCCCAAACCCCCCCAAATTTTGTCACAGATTTTGCACTTCCGCACTTTTGGGACCCACAGGCACTTTTTCTTAAAAAAAGAAGAAAGGGTTGGGGGTGGCAGGTTCATCCACTTTTTAAGTATACTAAAAACCCCCTCTTTATGTAACATGGCTGGTCCATTTTTAAAACCAAGAATTTCCCTTTTTTTCAACCCCAAAAACCAAAAAGATTGTAAGCCTTGCAGCAGGGCCCTCACACCGCGGGCTCATTTGTCCAAAGCTTTTTTAAAAATGTAATTCTGAATTTTTCTGGCTTTTTTCCCTCAAATTGTAAAAATTCTGCGGAATAATTTGGGGCTATATAAATAAAGATTAATTTTTATTATTTAAATTTAAAAATTTCCGGAAAAAAAGGGGTCTTTCAACCCCCCACTTTAGGGGTTCACTGGACAATTTACTAAACAAGTCCTGGGCCACAGCAGAGCTCCAAAACCTTTCATGACCCCCAGATTTAAAAGTTTCCGGGAAAAAGGAGTCTGTTCAACCCCCCTTTTTGTTTTTACGGACATTCCCATACCGTCCTGGGCCACAAGCAGAGCCCCAAACCGCATGACCCCCCAAATTAAAAAGGGGCCGGAAAAAGGAAATCTTTTAACCCCCATTTATTTCACAAAAACATTGATTTTAAAAGCGGTAGATGCTCCTTTTTTAAAATTTTCTTTCCTAAATATATAAAAAACTTCCAATCTCTAGCTAAATTGTTTAAGGATTTACAGGGTAATATAAGGTTTTTTTCTTTGAAGAAATATAATAATTTTAGCTGGGGGCGTTTGGACAAAAAGGGAGGCGGCCCGTCCTTCTGCTCTGAGACGCTGAGAGACACTGAGGCTGAACAGGAAACGCTGTTCTATGTAAAACGAGGTCATGTGATTTTTCTAGCCAATCGCAACCATACACATCCCAGTCATGACGTCGCACACACATCTCACCCTGCTCTATTCTGTAAGCTGATTTGCTGGCCGCCAAAATGACAGGAAGCGCCGAAAATGGCGCGATCTTAATAGATGATGCACAGATTTTAACCTTAATTATCGCGTGATCTAAAAAATCCGATCACCATAAAAACTGTGCCGATTTCTACTTTGTCGATAATAATCGCTCAACACTAATTAAGACCCATTGCGCAAAAGTAACTTTTAAAATTTTAGTATATGTAAGATAAGTCATTCCTATTGTTAAGACCTATCGGGACCCTAGTCTGCAGTTTGTGGATCCAAAAAGCCTCACGCAGGCACACTCGATGTTCCCAATCTCCCCCATTGTATGGGCGATCTATTCTTTCAATTCCACAACATCTGAAACTGTCGAGTTCGCCTGCGTGTTCCTCCACGAAATGCCTTACTGCGCCGGAGTGAGTACTCTGTGTCTTTCTAATGCCAGCCAGGTGTTCCTGGATTCTTGTTCTCATTTTTCTAATACTACTGCCTATATTTGATTTGTTACATATTGTACAATAAATAAGATAGATCAGATGGTCTGTGTCACAATTAATGAAGCTCCGTATTTTGGATCCACGAACTGCAGACTAGGGTCCCGATAGGTCTTAACAATAGGAATGACTTATCATATATACTAAAATGTTAAAAGTTACTTTTGCGCAATGGGTCTTAAACTTGTAGTAATTAGTGTTGAGCGATTGCGTTGGCTATCGAGATCGATCGATAGTCGATAGTCGGCCGCTATCGATAAGGTTTTTCGATAGTGAGCATCGATTATGAGCGATTACCATTAAAGTCTATGGGAGAGCAACAACACCTTCATTATTACACCCAAACAAGGCTGGAGAATCCACAACAGTCAAATGGATACGTGCTACATCTTAGGCAACACACTTAGGTTATAAAAAGTCACAGAAAAAAAGTCACAGACCATTCACTATCCCTGTCTTGTACCACAGCATGACCCTTAAACCTGCATCACCCACAAATTAAAAAGTGCCAGAAGGCAGTATGATTTGAACCATCATGTTACTTGAACTGGACATTGAATATCCCTGTCCTGGAACGCAGCATGAGCCCGAAACCTGCATGACCCCCAGATTTAAAAAGTGCCGCAAAAAGGAGTCTTTCAACCACCATTTTAGTTGAACTGGACACTAACTATATCTGTCCTGTACCGCAGAATGACCATTAAACCTGTCTGACCACACAGTTTAAAAAGTGGCAGAAAGAGGAGTCTTTCAACCACCATTTTAGGTGAACTGGACATGTAGTGTCCCTGGCGTGGGCCACAGTATAACCATTAAACCTGTCTGATCCCAAGGACAACGTATAGAAAAAATATATATAAATAAGTCCGCTCACCTCTTAAACATAATGCTCGCGTGTAGGATAGAGCTGGTTGTAGCCACCGCCCAGTGGTTCACAGACATGCAGAAAGAATGCAGGAAACCGCTACAATATCCACCGCTGATGAGTTTAAAAAATCTTGATGCTTTATTAATTCTTCATTAAAAAATACAAGTATAGACAAGCCATGAAACACCCATGCATGGAGGAGCGTATACTAATGACGGCTTATGGGAAAAACAGCTGACGCGTTTCGAAAGAAACCTTTCTTAGTCGTAGCTACACTACAAATGGCATACGATGCTAAAATGGCCCCCGAGAGAGAGTCACGTGATTTGACTCCTCCCACAACATTGAATCCTTAAAACTTTATATAAATTTATACAAAAAAACAAAAAACAAACAAAACAAAACAAAAAAAAAGATTACAAAGTGCCGGAAAAAGGAGTCTTTCAACCACCATTTTAGTTGAACTGGACATTGACTAGAACTGTCCTGTGCCACAGCATGACCTAGGGCCGGAGTTACAGTGGGAGCGGTGAGAGCCCAGGCTGGCGTCCGTCATCTATTAACACGCAGGTTAAAATGCCCTGATGACGTAGCAACAAAAACTGTCGTGCTGAAGCAGAGTGCGGAAGCGGAAGTGTGAGAACTCCAGCCTTCCTCAGTACACAGTCAAGACCTGGGTAGCGCTTGCCCCTCCGTATGAGTGCGGACCAATTGCGCTTCACTTGGAAATACTGGTGGTTAACGCCCCTGTTACACCCAGGAGCCCTTTTGCTTGGCATTCTTTTTTCTCATTTTACTCAACGTGCTGGAGGAAATGTCTCTGTACTTTGTTCTCTGTCCGTGCTCCATACTCCATGTCCTCTGAATAAACCTACATCTCGTCAAGTTTTCCTGTACCTCCCTTGTACAATTCAGGGGAATTTTTTACCAGCTATTTTGTACATGCAAGTTTTTTAGTAGTTTAATTCTAGAAACACATTTTTAAAATAGGAATGGAATCCCACCATGTCTTTGTTTCTCTTTTTTTCATTGTATTAAATGGTTGTCTCAATACAGGGATTGATAGCTATGTTAAAGATCTTGCAAAAACAAGTCATTTTGCAATATGTGTCCATTAACAGTGTCCTACCTATTCCTGATTCTGACAGCACCATCACCCTTGAGCCACTCTTGACAATTGTGAAGAACAAATGTCTGTTAGAAACAACATTTTCTAGAATAGGACCTGTAGTATAGCTGCATGTCACAGCAAAATGCCCCCAAAGATTCATAGCATGACCCTTGAGCCACTTTGGACAATTGTGAAGAACAAATTTCTGTTAGAAACAACATTTTTTAGAATAGGACCTGTAGTATAGCTGCATGTCACAGCAAAATGCCCCCAAAAATTCAAAGCATGACCCTTGAGCCACTTTGGACAATTGTGAAGAACAAATGTCTGTTAGAAATAACATTTTTTAGAATAGGACCTGTAGTATAGCTGCATGTCACAGCAAAATGCCCCCAAAAATTCAAAACATGACCCATGAGCCACTTTTGACAATTGTGAAGAACAAATGTCTATTAGAAACAACATTTTTTAAGAATAGGACCTGTAGCATTGCTGCATTTCAAAGCAAAATGCCCCCAAAAATTCAAAGCATGACCCTTGGCCACTTTGGTCAATTGTGAAGAACAAATGTCTGATAGAAACAACATTTTTTTATAATAGGACCTGTAGTATTGCTGCATTTCAAAGCAGCTTGACCCAAAAAATTATAAAAAATGACTTCTCAGCCACTGTTAAAAATTGTGAGGGAGAAATGTCACTTAGAAGCCACATTTCTGTTCCAAAGGACCATGATTATTGCTGTATCTCACAGCTACATGACCCCAAAAAATTATAAATATGACTTCTCAGCCACTGTTAAAAATTGTGAGGGAGAAATGCCACTTAGAAGCCACATTTCTGTTCCAAAGGACCATAATTATAGCTGTATCTCACAGCAACATGACCTCAAAACCATTGACAATGCGAAAACTTCTTAAGATAAAGTGAGTAAATGGAATACGGTTTTGTCATGATCCTTTGCTGTCTTTTACAGTCTCCTCACAGCAAAAGAGAATAAAAGAGGAAAAGAGAATAAAAATTGCAGTAAGAAATGATCATTTTAAAAAAAAGTTTTCAAGAGGACCATTTCTGTTTGAAAAGGAATGTGAAGTAGACCGGCAACTAATTGGTGACCTCGGCAATTGGGGCCACAACATCATCAGAGATCCATGCCTGATTCATCTTGATGAAAGTCAAACAATCCACATTATCTGTGTAAAGCCGGATGCGTTTGACTGTAATGACACCTCCAGCTGTGCTGAAGGTCCGCTCAGATATGACGCTGGCTGCTGGGCAGGACAACACCTCTATGGCGTGACGAGCCAGCTCGGGCCATTCGTCCATTTTGGATACCCAGAAGTCTATAGGGTCCGGAACACATGCAAAAACAGCGGTGTTGTGACGCAGATAGTCGTGCACCATGATCTTAAGCTGGTCTCTGTGTGTTGGATGTGTGCCGTGCATTGCATGCGTTGGTGAGGTGGTAAACAAAGAATGCCAGAGGTCACCCATTAGGCTTCTGCCACCTTGACTGCTGCTGCCGCTACAACTACTTGTCACTCTACTGCTGTCACGTCGCTGATGTTGTTCCACCGTGACATTTGGGGAACGTGAAGCAGACTCAACAGATGTCTCCAGTTGATCAATCAGCAAGGTCTCCATTTCCTGCATTTTACTCTCTATTTGGGTGAGTGGAAGGAAAGTGCTGAGTTTTGTATTTGTACCGGGGATCCAGAGGGTGGCCACCCAGTAACTGTTGTTCATTTTGATGGCTTTAATGCGAGGATCATGTTGGAGAAATGGAGCATCCAAGCACTCATGTGAGAGATGGAGCCTTGATTCCAAGCCTCTGGTCGAGGGGCACTAGCAAACTGATCTTCCTCATCTTCCACCGCCGCCTCAAATTCGCGCCAACCTCTTTCCCAGGCAGGGACGTCGGTAACATCGGTGTCTAGGAATACCTCCTCCTCCCCCTCCTCCTCCGCTGCCTCCGGCACAGCTTCAACACAGCCCTGACTTGCCTGAGATGATGCACCCTGAGAGCTGATGCGCCACCTTGCACTAGCCCTGGACCCCGAACCACTGCCTAATGAAGACCGATGAAATTGTGAAACTGTCGGGCCTTGTGGATTTGACGGAGAGAAAGGCTCCGTGTCCGCATCTGTGTCCGTCTCCTCCTCCGTCGCTGGCGGGACCTGTTGTTTCAGAGTGTCCAACGATCGTTCCAGAACTAAGATCACCACAATGCTCATGCTGACAAGGGCATTGTCCGCAATGACCATTTTGGTGGCTTCTTCAAAACTGGATAGGATGGTGCAGAGCTCTTTCACCTGCCTCCACTCTCGGTGGTTCAACACCCCGAGGTCCGCACCGCTGTTTGTCAGTCCATGTGTCACTTCGTATTGCGTAATAGCATTGCGCTGCTGCCGCAATCGCTGGAGCGTGTGGAGGGTGGACGTCCGGCGTGTTGCCATGTCAACAATGAGAAGGTTGACGGGGAGGCCGAGCTGACGCTGCAACGCAGCCAGGCGGGACGAAGCAGGGTGCGAACGGCGGAAGTGCGAACTCAGACCTCGAGCCTTCTTCAGCAGGAAGTCCAGACCCGGGTAGCTCTTTAGAAATTTCTGGACGACAAGGTTCATGACATGTGCCAGGCAAGGGATGTGCTCCAGCCTACCGATCTTAAGGGCGGCCAGCAGATTTCGCCCGTTATCGCACACCACCTTGCCTGGTACAAGGTTCTTGTCACCCAGCCTGTGCTCGGTCTCGTTGCTTAGAGCCGTCCACAGCTCCTGACCTGTGTGTTGACGGTCTCCAAGGCAGATTAATTTCAACACGGCCTGGTGTCTCTGGGCACGTGATGCCACCAGAGGACCTTGGGGGAAATAACCCTGCACCATCCCTGCGGTTTTGAAGAGCGTGCGCTGAGCCTGAGCCACCGTCACCCCCAGAGACATCCACCCAGCTCACCCAGTTAGCTGTCACAGAGATATAGCGGCCTTGGCCGTGCTTACTAGTCCATGTGTCGGTGGGGAGATGGACTTTTCCGGACACAGATGCAGACAACGCTCTTGAAATTTAGATGACACGTGGCTGGCCAGGGCAGGACGGCTTTTCTGCAAAGAAATGCCTGCTTGGCATCTGTATTGGGGGCAGGCGAGGCCATGACGTGGCGGAACCCATCTGTGTCCACTAGACGGAAAGGCAACATTTCCAAGGCCAAAGCCTGGCAATGCCGACATTCAGGCTTTTGGCTTTGGATGGTTTGGGTTTAAAGTGTTTCTTCTGCTCCCAAACCTGGAGGACAGAAGGCTGGCTGCTAGACTGGTCGCTGTACGGCGTGCAGGTCGTCAAACTGGCGGAAGGAGAAGGGGTAGGATGGGTCTCTGGTGGTGCTGGTGGTACTCGGGCGACGGTGTCAGCTGAAGCGGAGGCTGATCCCTGATCATGACTCTGAGAGACGCTTGGTGGTGGCGGAGGAGGAGGAGGCGGAGACAGAGGGTGTGACAATGTTTGGAGGCCCGGCGTCGGTGTGGCCTTTTTTGGCCAAGTGTTGCCTCCATTTCAACTCATGCATTCGCTGCATGTGACCAGAGATGTTGGTGGTGGTTAACCACTTAAGGTTCTTGCCTCTACTTATGCGTTTATGGCAAAGGCGGCATATGACATCGCTGGGTGAATCAGAGGCTTGGTCAAAGAAGGCCCAGGCTTGAGAGGTCCTGGACCTTTTTGACGGCGATAAGCGAGGAGCGGGGTTTGCGCTGACCGTGGCTGGCGGAATCATATCAGCGGACTTCTGCGACCGCTCTCTCCCTTTTTGTGGCGGGACCCGTATTGACACTACCCCATCGTCTTCCTCCTCGTCCACTGATGAAGCGCTCGCAAGCAAATTCTGCGGAAAAGACCAGGATGGATCCGCAATGTCGTCATCATCATCAACACAGGTGACTTGGTCGTCCTGACTTTCTGCATCCAGAAGCTGCGGGCTACAAGCAAGGGGCACTGCAAGACGTTGCCGACCGCCCGGGATTTTTGCCGATTGACCGGCTTCCTTCACCTCCTCTGATGGCATCAGTAACTGGGCGTCAGAGCAGACTAAATCATCCTCTTGATCTTTTAACATGCCTTCTGACCCCAACCGCATTTTGTCATCAAAGAGGTCCGCAGACAATGGATTATCCACAGTGGTGGGTACACGAGTTGACATTTGGGCTGCTTCATGTTGGACGGATGCTGATGATGCTGATGACGACTTTTGTGGCCGTGACTGCGAGGACGAGGAGGTAAGACTGCTAGATGCAGGTTGCATTAACCACTGAAGGACAGATTGGCGACGATGTTCGTTACTTAGATTCACAGGGCCCTGACCCAGCGATGACAGGCCTGACGGTCCTGCAACTGACGATCCGCTGGCATGCGTGTTGTCGCCAGCACTGGAAGGAGCACCTTCTCTCGTACCTCTACCTCCATGTGCTACCCCCCTCTTTGCTCGCTTACCAACTGCATTTTGCTCCATGTTCAGAAATATAAAAATTTGAGAAGGTATGGAATAGTTTTGGAAAGTCTCTTATTAAAAGACTGTAAATCACAGCTATTCTCAAATCCCTCTAATCAAAACCAAATTGCTGGATTCAAATTTAACTGCAAGGTGTCTATCAACAAATCAGGACATGGCAAAAGTCCAAAAAAACACGTATCTGTTATGTTTTGGTATAATAAACGGTATTTTTTGCACCTTTCAATTCACCTGTGGTGAATATAGAATTGCTGTTTTATGATTTACGTGGATGCTGCGTCAATGAACAATGCTGGGTGTGCAAAAGTCAAAAAACACGTAACTGTTATGTTTTGATATAATAAACGGTATTTTTTGCACCTTTCAATTCACCTGTGGTGAATATAGAATTGCTGTTTTAAGATTTACGTGGATGCTGCGTCAATGAACAATGCTGGGTGCGCAAAAGACAAAAAACACGTAACTGTTATGTTTTCGTATAATACACGGTATTTTTGGCTACAAACAACCTGTGCTGACTACAAGATTGCTGGATTGTAATTTAACTGCAAGGTGGATATCTCAACAGTCACAGGTGTAATGGGTAAAATTAAAAAGGCGCGATCTTAATAGATGATGCTCAGATTTTAACCTTAATTATCGCATGATCTGGAAATTTCGATCACCATAAAAACCTTGCCGATTTCAACTTTGTCGATAAAAATCGCTCAACATTAGTAATAATATATAATGTTAGAAATAATAGTTATTCAAGCGATAGCATTATGTAAGTGTTTTTAATGGGAAGGAAATGACGTGTAGAAACACGTAACGCCCATCTTACTATTTTAATGGATGCACTGATGATTACTTGTGAACCGTGATCAAGGGCAAAACATTTTTATGCCTGAAACGCGTAGGTTTTAATTGTCTGTCTTGTTAGCACCGTCTGCATTTTTGTTATATGTGAATAAAGCAGAGTTATAATTTTTCAACAACCACGCTGGATCCTTTCTATCTTTGATTGAGTTGTTGTGCTTGGCTCTTTTGCCGGGAGCCAGGATCTCGGGCGATGGTGGATGAATCAAACCAGCTGAAGACTTTCATGCAATCTTGCAACAACAAAAAAGAAAAAGAAGGTGAGCGATCCTTCACTCATTTTGTTATTGCTTTTACTTCATGTTTGCCGGCATAGAAGTTGATTGCTACCAGAGATTTTCAAGATATTTATGAATATAACATTACAAGAAAATTGCATTTATATTTACCCTGAAAATAAACTTATATTTTTTCTTAAAATTTTTGGGCAGACGGGTGCTATTTTTGCTTATCGCTTTTTTTTTGACCTATTCAACAAAACCCAGAGACTTGGTATCTATCTTTGATCTCCCCCAACAGAACAGAGAAGAAAAAAATTCACGTTGTTCAAAAAATTCGAACTTTGACTCCAGATAAGGGGAAATTAGGCTTTCTCTTTTGGGAAAAGTTGGAGAAGTTACAAGTACGGGAAACCCAATTCTGGGGGGACCGAATGCACTTAACATTTTACCTGAGAAGGACTTATCCCCGGGTTTAAAGAAAAAAAAAAAAATGCCGCATTTTTTTTACAAGACGATTTTTTGGTGTCGGAACAGGTGTTATCGGGCGCTCTAAAAATTTTTGAAATTGATCATAGATTTTGGGAAACCCCCGTTTACAAAATACAGGAAAAAATTTGAACGCAAACCTAAATTACGGCGTTAGTGAAACAAAGATAAAGAGAAATTGCAAGAGAGTATTAAAAAATAATATAATAAAATTTTTGAACTGTAATTTGGAAAAAAAAAGATCAAATACCAAATAGATCAAAAAATTTTACCAGTCTGATAAAGTTTATACATGGAAAGTAGAGAGAAACCTAGTCTATTCTAAAATCCCTCAATAAGAAAAATTTAAAAACAAAAGGAAGTAAGTTTTTTCTGAACGGGAGGTAACCTACAGGCAGCCGCAACTTCAACACTGAAAATTCCTCAGTAAAAACAATCCACCAAAAAAGAAAAAACCAAATAAACAAAAAAGAAGTGAAAAAAACGGGGGAAAGAAGGAGGAGAAAACACCCCCAAAAATAAAAAAGCTGCCAGGAAAAAAAAATGCCAGATATAAGGACAATGTTCCATACTTACTCCCCAATTTTGTCTACTGACCAGATGAAAATACTAAAGAAGGGACTTAATTTCCCCCCTCCCATCACTTCAAACTTTTTGATATTTAAAAGGGACTTAAACAGGTTTGTTAGACTAATACGGTAAAATTTTTTTTCGGAAAGAAATTTTTGTAAAGGAACGAATTGAAATTTTAGATACCCCAGACCAATATTTTGGGGATTCTTGATCCGTATCAAATTTTTTTAAGGGTTTTCTTTTTCAGAACAAAAATCCTTACTTTCCTGAAAGAATTCAAATGAAGAAAAAAATAGAAAAAAACACAATCGCATGAAGTGGAAACCCCCCCTTTTTCTCCCCTTAAAAAGGCTCGTGTCACTGCTTGGATTTTTTCCATAAACTATGGGAAAAATCAAAAAATAAACAAAAGCAAATTGGAATAAAACACAAAAAAAAAAACCAAACATAATTTGACAAAACAAAAATTAAAAGCTTGGACGATTAAAAAGAAACAAAAACTAATAATAAAAAGGCGGGAAAGGGGGAGCCCTGTCTGTTGGATACAGGGTTTTAAAAAACTTAATAAGGGAACTTTAGATGACACCCCAATTTCCGAAAATTTAAAAAAAGATCCTAAGAGTAGGGAAAAGGGAAAATTTGCCAAATTTATAAGGGGGAGTACCCTTTGGGTTCTTACTGAAAAGCAAGCAAAATTTTTTGATGGTAAACAAACCGAAAGTACCTATTCTAGGGTGTGCCCAAGACACATAAGAACAAGCCCCCCCCGGATCCCCCCAATTGTATCTACTGTGGCGTCTTAATGAAAGACTTAGTCAATGGGTGGATGACTTTTTGCAGCCCAGGGTAAGGTCACCGGATACCTTAGAACAGCACCAGTTTTTGAGAATTTCAAACATTTTGAGTGGACTAAAAATTGTGTTTGGTTAAGTATGGATGTAAAAGTTATACTCTTGTTCCATTGTCTATGGTCATGTAGCTATAAATATCATCTAACAAACAAAAACCCCCTATACGGGAAAAAAAGTATTTTCCTATTGAAAATTAAAATTTTCTCTTCACAATAATTATTTTTCCCAAATTTTATGGAGAATATACTTACAAAATGTAGGGGGAACCTATAGGGCCACTGCATCGCCCCCCTATGGCGAACTTGTTTTTGGCATGGTGGGGGCAAGGACAATTTTTACTTCGGAATCCTTATGCTGGGCTACCGGTGGGGCGCTACATCGACGACCTCTTCTTGTCTGGGGTCGCAATGGGGTCCCTACCAAGTTTATGGATTTCCTCAACGAAATGCCATCAAACCCATTTTTTCATATGCATGGAACAACCACCTTTTTTTTTTTGGGCCCTTTTATTACAAGGGGGCACAACCCAAAAAAAAGTGACCACAGATATAACAGAAAACAAAAAGTGGAAAAAAAGTACTCAGGGCAGACAGCGTCATCCACCATACCATAAATTTATACCCCTTATGGGAACTTAATAGGGCACAAGGGAACTGAGTGAGGGATCAAATTACAAAAACAATTTTAATTAAAGGAGAGATTTAAAAAATAGAGGGTATGCAAAAAAAAAAAAAATAGATCTTGCAAAAGAAAAAATGAAAGGAAAAACACTGATCCAAATTTTGAAAAAGTCAAAAAAAAAAATAAAAAAAAAAACAATAGCCTAATGTCCTTATTTCCCCAGCTTACAGGAGGAATTGAGTTGATAAAAAGTGTTTTTTAAAAATATCAAATCCTAAGGCAGGGTCCATACTTCAAACATAATAAAGAAGGGGGAAAAATGGTTGCAAACCAGTAAAACACTTGGGGGGCTATTTTCCCTGAATTTTTTCCAGCAAAAAACGTCGAAAAATGGCTAAATTTTTTAAAGGGAACTCATTTGTAGGAAAAAAAAATGTAAGGATCCCAAAAATGGATAGGACTGAGTTTTTTTTGGCCAAAAAAAAAAATAGGAATAAAAAATACGGAGCTTTTTAATTTTGGGCCAGACCCTTGATCTTTTCTTTTTTTGTACAAAATGTAAAAAAATCATATATAGGCTTTTATTAGAAAAATGAAACAAGAAACAAGAACACCTGGCTGGCTTAAAAGCACAGAGTATCACTCCGGGGCTAAGGCATTTCGTGGAGGAACACCAGGGGCACTCGACAGTTTCAGTGTTGTGGGGTTGAAAGAAAAGACGCCCTACAATGGGGAATTTGGGGGGAAACGAGTGGCCTCGTGGGTTTTTGGATCCCCCAAAGCGACAGGGTCCCGTTTGGGGCTTACCCCAAAAGGGAAAGAATTAAATTTTTATATACTAAAATGTTAAAAGTTCTTTTGCCAATGGGTCTTAAACGTAGTAATATATAATTTTTAAAAAAATAGTTTTCAAGCGATAGCATTTTGTAAGTGTTTTTATGGGAAAAAGGAAATGCGTGTAGAAACTATAAGCCCCCCCTTTCTATTTTAATGGATGCACTATGATTACTTGTCAATCGTGATAAGGCAAAACATTTTTAACCTGGAAACGCTAGGTTTTAAAGTCTGTCTTGTTAGCAACCCGTCTGCAATTTTTTTTAATGAATAAAGCAAGTTAAATTTTTCACCCAAACCCCGCAGATCCTTTCTATCTTTTTTTGGAGGGGAGATACACTATAATCATGGCCTTTGGAACGAAAAAGTGGTTCTAAGTAGAATTTTTCCCCCCCAAATTTTTTAAAAGTGGCGGAAAACTTTTTTTTACATGTTTGGGTCTGCGCTGGAAAGCGCAAAACTAAAAGGGCCTATTATAAAAAGTGGGTTTTCTAAAAGACATTTGTTCTTCACAATTGTCAAGATTGGCTCAAGGGTCATGTTTTGAATTTTTGGGGGCATGTTGCTGTGAAATACAAATGCAAAATTACTTGTTTTGCAAGATCTTTAACATAGCTAGCAATCCCTGTAGTGAGACAACCCATTTAATACAATAAAAAAAAAGAGAAACAAAGACATGGTGGGAGTCCATCCTATTTTAAAAATGTGTTTTCTAGAATTAAACTACTAAAAAACTTGCATGTACAAAATAGCTGGTACAAATATTCCTCTGAATTGTACAAGTGAGGTACATGAAGACTTGACCATATATAGGTTATTCAGAGGACATGGAATATGGAGAATGGACAGAGAACAAAGAACAGAGACAATTTCCTCCAGCACGTTGAGTAAAACGAGAAAAAGAATGCCAAGAAAAAGGGCACCTGGGTGGAACATGAGCGTCAACCACCAGCATTTCCAAGTGAAGCTCAATTGGTCCGCACTCATACGGAGGGGCAAGCGCTACCCAGGTCTTGGCTGTGTACTGAGGAAGGCTGGAGGTCTTACCCTTACACTTCCGCTTCCACACTCTGCTTCAGCACGACTGTTTTCGTTGCTGCGTCATAAGGGCATTTTTACTGTGTTAATAGATGATAGACTCCAGCCTAGGCTATCACCGCACCCACTGTAACTCCAGCCCTGGCAGCTGAACCTGTGTGTTAATAGATGACAGACGCTAGCCTGGGCTCTCACTGCACCCACTGTAAGTCTGGCCCTTGCAGCTGGACCACCGTGTTAACAGATGACTGACGGCAGCACTGGCTCTCACCGTTAGGGCAATCGGAGAGCTTCAAATTTCTCTAAAAAATCAGATTTTGAAAAAGGTGATTTCTGTGAGGTTAAGTAGTGTCAAAAAGGGCTCCAGGGCTGGGAACAAATTGCACAATTTGAGGCTTAAAATTTTCTGGGGCTGGAGTCACTATGGGGTCGCATCATTTGATCTCCAGGGGAGTCTGTCCCTAATCACTGAAGAAGGATTTGGAGGAAAAATGAAACCATTGAATTGATTGGCTGAATCACTCTCAGCAAGCCAGAGGGCAAATGTCTTCTCAACTAAGAAGTGTTTTGGGGATGATTAGGACATTTTTATTACTTATAGGGTGTGCGAACTAATTAACACATCTACACGTGTAAAAAATACCTTTAAAAACTACAGGGAGGGGAGTATGGGGTATGTTATCACACTTGAAAAAAAGCGAAATGATAATAATGTAAAACTATAAATAAAACTTCCGTAAATAAATTCTGTAACCAAATGTCAGTTACCAAAAAATATACTAAATGACAGTCACTGTACAAAATAGCATAGTGCCACTTTGTGATCTGTGGGTCAAACAGGTTTAGGGGTCATGCTGTGGTATAGGACAGGTATAGTCAATGTCCAGTTCAACTAAAATGGTGATTGAAAGACTCCTTTTTCCGGCGCTTTTTAAATCTGGGGGGTCATGCAGGTTTGGCCCAGGACAGGTATAGTCAATGTCCAGTTCAACTAGAGTTGGGGGTTGAAAGACTCCTTTTTCCGGCACTTTTTAGATATGGGGGTCATGCTGGTTTGGGGCTCATGCTGTGGCCCAGGACAGGTATAGTCAATGTCCAGTTCAACTAAAATGGTGGTTCAAAGACTCCTTTTTCCGGCACTTTTTAAATCTGGTGGTCATGCAGGTTTGGGGCTCATGCTTTGGCCCAGGACAGATATAATCAATGTCTAGTTCAATTAAAATGGTGGTTGAAAGACTCCTTTTTCCGGCACTTTTTGAATCTGGGGGTCATGCAGATTTAAGGGTCATGCTGCGGTCCAGGACAAGCATAGTCAATGTGCAGTTCAACTAAAATAGTGGTTGAAAGACTCCTTTTTCCGGCACTTTTTAAATCTATGGGTCAGACAGGTTTAAGGGTCGTGCTGAGTTCCAGGACAGGGATAGTAAATGTCCAGTTCAAGTAAAATGATGGTTCAAATAATACTGCTTTCTGGCACTTTTTAATTTGTGGGTCATGCAGGTTTAAGGGTCATGCTGTGGTACAAGACAGGGATAGTGAATAGTCTGTGAGTTTTTTTCTGTGACTGTTGTTGCCTAATTGTCTTGCCTAAGATGTAGCACGTATCCATTTTAATGTTGTGGATGATAATTCCAGCTTCTCCAGCCCTGTTTGGGTGTAAGAATGAAGGTGTTGCTCCTCGCCCATAGACTTTAATGGTCATCGGCGATTATCTATTATCGGATATCGGCATGATAATTGATGATATCGACTATCGATCCGATGACGATAGTTGACGCAATCGCTCATCATTACTTGTCTGGATACTGTTAAAATTTATCCCAGTCTACCCAATTTTTGTGTTCAAAGTAAAATCTATATATTTTTGTTAAATACGGCAAAAATAGTTCAATTTAGACTATGTTTGCCTGGTAGATGTCTATAGCCCTGTCCTAGCCCTGCATTGGTATCCATTAGGATATCTGTTACGATATCCCAACAGATACTATGAGCAGGCTGCCAAAACACTATGGAGAACATGTATGAAAACTGTGTATGTCTAAGACTTTCTTTGTTGCCCATAACAACCAATCAGAGCGCACCATATAATGCCTTTGAAAATATGTAAGGGAAAATCTAATTAGTTGCTGTGGGCAATAAAAAATGTCATAGACCTAGACAATTTTCATACATGTGGCCCTATACCTGGCACTTGGCACCATTTAATTGCGTATACCATATCACCACATCTCCATAGAATGTAACAGGCTACTCCAATTGGTGAAGACGTATACTGAATAGTAACGCAACTGTCCCTGGAAAGAGAAACCACAAAAATTGAATATGATCTTAAACTTATCTTCAGATAAACTGAGTAAAATTGGGGACTGCCAATGAATGGTCTTTACTATACAGTCACAATGATGCTTATCCCTGTTCCTTGAGAGAACGCTCAGACTATTATTAAATGCTCATTAAAATGACTCATTTATTAACACAATTCTTTTTCAGTTTCCTGTATTTTTTGCACATCCTGTGTGTTAATGCATATACACTTAGCACTCAACATTTGAAATGTTATACTGAAAGCTTTGTGACAATGAAATGCAGTAATAGAGGGTCTAGGCATAAGTAACAGTTAAATTATATTTAGCTGAAGCTCTTGTTGCTATCTAAACAAATGACTTCACAATGAACACAATGTGATTGCTCTGTTATGAGCGGTTTCACATCCATTGTCACACCTAAGTGCTAAAACTTGCTGTCACTTCCAAAAGTGGAACAGCTAACTGATAAAAATGACTGGACCAGCTGGTAGACCACAGTCTCCTACTGTTTTATGTTCACAATAACAAAATGATCAAGTACATGCTGTAGAGTTTGGAGAATAAATAGCAAAATCTGCAATGAAGCATTTTACATGTGCATCACGTGTGTATTTGTTTGACTGCCTTTACTGACTATATAAAAAAGATATGAGCTGGGCCTCATAATAAAATGTGCCATGACATAGTACATTTATCTGCACAGACATATATAAAAACTGTGCAGTTTTCAGAAGCCACTGACATTGCTAACAGGAGGTGTTTGTATGTAGAGAAGGAATAATGTTGTTGCTATGGCAAAGGGTTGGAAAAGCTGCAAAAATGACTTCTTTGGAAAAAAGATAAAGAGTGGATATTGCTGCCAAAACAGTAAAATAAGTTAAGGAGAGAAGGATTCTTCTTCCAGAGGGAGTGGGAAGAGGGAAAATACTGCTGTCAGATGGGGAACCAAAAAATAGACTGCTGCCAGAAGGAGAGGAGTGGTGTTGATCGAACTGTTCTAGAAAAGTTAATTTCTAGTAGAACTTCTTGAATTTTTAGAACTCGAACCAAACATTTTACTGTTCATTCAAGTAAAGTTCTAGATGTAGTTCGGCACGCCATTTTCAGTTTAGTTTTCAGCGGCTTTCTGCACTTTTGGCGGCCATCCAATGACCTTTCTACACTTTTGGTGGCCACCCAATCTGTGCAGTGCACAGAGAAGTGTCAGGAACGTCATCGCTGAGTTGTAGGGGTCTCATTGGCTGCTAAACTCACATGACCATGTTACAAATATTTCACTGTATTGCCTTGTGAATGCCATTCTCAGCTCACTCTCTGTACTGTACAGACTACTCTTAGTTAGATAGCATTTTCCTCTCCATAGACATCAATAGTTAAGGAGTTTGGTATTGCTGGCTGCATCTTTCCCACACCCAGAAGCTGTTATTTGGTGATATTTGCAGACTCACATAACGCCTAACTCTCAAATACATGGATATATATTATACAGAGTGCATGGATTTGTTAAATCATACTCAGTGCCCAAAAGTTAAATTTTTGCAGTTTTGGGGGTTTAGTAGTTGTATAATGCACCGTCTCCAAATCTCTTATGTGTCAAAGGGGCTTTTTGGCCCCCTCAAGATGCAGGACCCCGTAGCAGCTGCTACCGCTGCCCCTCCTATAGCTATGCCCCTGCTTGTAAGCTGTCCTCATCTTTCAGTTAGCCATTGAAAGGAATGAAGTATTTTAGCCTCTCAATTTTGTTCTGTCACTCTTAGAGACACATTTTCTTCACTAAGTTGTTCCACGTATCCAGTTTACTGTTGTGGATGGTAATTACAGCTTCTCCTCACCTGTTTAATTATAAAAATTAACTAGAACATCTTCTCCCATTGACTTTAATGGGGTTTGAGTTTGAGTTCTAGTTCGAATAGAACCTCAAACCGAACACTCTAAAGTTCAAGGTTCTAATAGAACTAGAACTTTTTACTGCTCACTCATCTCTAGTGAGGAGCTCAAACTATTGACTGGATAGTATGATTTATGAATTGTATGAGAGTATTACTTATAAGTGTATAGCATACAACCTCAATTCCAAATAAGTTGGGGCGCTGTGTAAAATGTAAAGAAAATAAGGATGCAATGATTAAGAAATCTCTTACAGCTACATTTAATTCACAGCAAAACATAGGACACTAATAAGAAGTTGAAATTTTTCCATTTCATTTAAAAAAATAACTTAAAAATTGATGGCAGCAGCACATTTCTTAAAATTTTGGACGATAACCAAGATGCCAGAAAAACAAGTGACAATAATGAAAAACAAGTGCAAGGTAAATTTTCAACTAAGTCCCATGACTGTATAAAAAGAACATATTAGAGAGACAGAGTATCTCATAAGCAAAGATGGATAAAGGTTCAACAATCTTAAAAACTGTAAAAAAAATTGTCTAAAATTTCAGAAAAATGTTCTTCAGTTTAAAATGGCTAAGACTTTGAATATCCTACCAGTACATAATATCATCAAATTATTTAGAGAATCGGGAGAAATTCAAGTGCACAAGGGACAAGGTTGATGGTCAATACTGAATGATCCTGATTTTTCAGCCCTTAGGCAGCACTACATTAAAAACAGGCTTGAATTGTTCATGCACATCACTGCACAGGCTTAGAAATACTTACAGAAATCATTGTCTGAAAACACAGCTTGAAGTGTGATGCACAAATACAAGCTAATGCTTTATCATGAAAAGAAGACATATATCAACACAATGCAGAGACGCTGAAGTCTTCTCTGGACCAAGGCTAATTTAAAATGGATGGGAGATATGTTAAAATGTTTAATTCTTTATGGAGACTGTGGGTGTTGTTTCTTGCAGACTCAAGAGGAAAAGGACCATCCAGTTTGCTATCAACATACAGTACAAAAGCGTGTATCTCTGAAGGTATGGGGTTGCATTAGTACCTTTAGCATGGACAGCTGACACACCTTAAAAGACACTATCAATGCGAACACTACATAGAAGTTTTAGAAAAACAGCTGCTCCCATCCAGACAATGTCTCTTTCTGGGAAGGCCTTGCACATTTCATAATGCTTGACCACATATGGCATCCGTTACAACAATAGGGCTTTGTGAAGGAAGAGTACAGGTGCTGAATTGACCACATGCAGTGCAGATCTTTCACTAATAGAAAACATGTGGCGTATTATAAAGTAAAAAATATAGCAAAGAAGAGCCAGGGCTGTTGAACAGCTAGAATCTCAAATCAAACAAGAATGGGACAAAAATCCTCTCCCAAAGCTCCACATTTGGTGTCTTCACTTCACAGATGTTAACAGACTGTTGTAAAAAGAAGATGGGATGCTACTAGTAATGAGCGATTGTGTCAACAATCGTTATCGGGTCGATATTCGATATTGGTAATTATCATGTCTATAGCCGATAGTCGATAATCGATTATTGGCGATGACCATTAAAGTCTATGGGAGAGGAACAACAGCTTCATTCTTACACCCAAACAGGGGAGGAGAAGCTGGAATTAACACCCACAACAGTGAACTGGATACATGCTACATCTTAGGCAAGACAATTAAGCTATAAAAGTCACAGAAAAAAATTCATAGGCTAAAATAATTCATTATGTTCAATGGCTAACTGAAAACATGAGGACAGTGTAGCCACAGCAGGTACAGCGGTACCAGCAGCTACGGGGCACCTTTCAAACAAAACAAGACACCAGTATTGGAAATGGCCCATGGGAATTGGCAGGAGACCCCTATCACTTTTTGCACCAGGGACCAACATCTCGTCACATTTGTGGTGGCAGCAAGAAAAACTGAAACGCTTGGAGTGCAATATACAACTATTGAAAAGTTATACGGATGAAATATGGCGGTATTAAAACGCTGACAACAGGCACCAGTTACAATAAAATATCTGTAACCCAATTTGCATACAAGGGGGCTATTTGCGAAAAACTGAGACGCACTGAGTGCAATAGAACTATTTAAAAGTTATATGGATTAGATATGGCGGTTTTGGCACCACTGACAACAGGCACCAGTTACAATAAAATATCTGTAACCAAATTTGCATAGAAATGTGCTATTTGCGCCAAACTGAGACGCACTAACTGCAATAGAACTATTTAAAAGTTATATGGATTAGATATGGCTGTTTTGGCACCACTGACAACAGGCGCCAGTTACTATAAAATATCTGTAATCAAATTTGCATACATGTGCGCTATTTGCACCAAACTGACACACACGGACTGCAATAGAACTATTTAAAAGTTCTACGGATGAGATATGGCGGTTTTACAATGTTGACATCAGGCACCAGTTACAATAAAATATCTTTAATCCAATTTGTGTACAAAGGGGCTATTTGCGACAAACTGGGATGCACAGACACCAATAGAACTGCAAAAGGATGTAATGGACTTTGTAGTGGATCGGCTGGACCACCGCAAGCGATGGTGTAAGCCACGCCAGGGAGCGAAATCTAAGTAGGTCCCGGTTTTCACCAGAGCCCGCCACAAAGCGGGATGGACTTGCTGCGGCGGGAGTCTACCAGGTCGCTACCCCTGACGTGACTTGCTTGCGGTGGCGGCCAAGGGTAAGCGTGGTACAGAATCGTGAGACGTAGGCATAGTCGGAGACAGGCGGCAAAGTCAGGGCAGGCGGTGGAGGTTCAGAGTCGATAAACGTAGGCAGAGATCAGAAAACACGGGAAGACAGTAGATACACAGGAACGCTTTCTCTAGGGCACGGAGGCAACAAAGATCCAGCAGGGAAGTGATGTGGATCACAAAACTATATAGAGTCAGTGCCTGGCAATTAACCAATTACCGGCGCACTGTCCCTTTAAATTGACATGAACGAGGTGAGTGGATGGGACGGGTGCGACAACGGCCAGCAGCGCGGCCTACGGCGCCACCCGTCCCCGTTGCGACCTGTTACAGTACACCCTCTCCCCCTTCCTTAGACCTCCCCTCCTTTTTAGGCTGCAGAAATCTGCGGATGAGATCACGATTCAGGATATTACATTCTGGCTCCCAGGATCTCTCCTCGGGTCCTAAGCCCCTCCAATCCACGAGGAAGAAACGCTTCCCTCTGACCGTCT
Source organism: Phyllomedusa bahiana (assembly GCA_025379985.1). NCBI lineage: Eukaryota > Metazoa > Chordata > Amphibia > Anura > Hylidae > Phyllomedusa > Phyllomedusa bahiana. The sequence continues at coordinate 76,667 of JAODAL010008407.1, read as the reverse complement.
TCATAGCCAAGATGTTCTTTACTTCAAAGATGTCAGCGGAATCGGCTACTGGGGAAGGCGATACATTCTTCTAAGAGAACCCATTCAGAACCAGAGGCTTAAGGAGGGAGACATGGAATGAGTTTTGGATCCGGAGAGATGGAGGCAAACAGAGCTTGTACGTCACCGGATTCAGCTGCCGAAGCACCTTGAAGTGTCCGAGGAAGCGAGGGCCCAATTTAAGACTGGGAACCTTCAGGCGCACATACCTCGGGGAGAGCCAAACTTTGTCCCCTGGGAGGAACGTCAGGGCAGGTCTTCTCCTTTTGTCTGCCTGAGTCTTCATACGGGCAGAGGCCCGATGTAGGGAATGTCGAGTCTCTTGCCAGATGGCCTTGATATCCCGAACTTGGTCATTGACAGAGGGCACTTCCGAATCAGTGGGCAGGGGAAAGGAGGGTTGCGGGTGGTGGCCATAGACCACAAAAAATGGGGAGAAGCCGGCTGCATCCGAGTCACGATGGTTATAAGAAAATTTGGCCCAAGGGAGCAGCTCGGCACAGTTGTCCTGGCGTCCGGATACAAAATGACGCAGGTATTCTCCTAGAATCTGGTTCACCCTCTCCACCTGCCCATTGGACTGAGGGTGATAGGCCGATGAAAAGTCCAACTTGACTTGCAGACGGAAGCACAGTGCACGCCAAAATCGGGAAACAAATTGAACACCGCGATCGGAGACTATGTGTGAAGGCAACTCATGTAGCTGGAAAATATGCCGGAAGAAATGACCGGCCAATTGTAGGGCAGACGACAGACTGGGAAGAGGTACAAAGTGGGACATCTTTGTGAACCGGTCCGTAACCACCCAGATGACAGAATTCCCAGACGAAACCGGTAGGTCCGTGATGAAATCCATAGCTATGTGCGTCCAAGGGATTTCTGGCACGGGCAGCGGATGCAAGAGACCTGCGGGCCTGTGGCGTGGGACCTTGTTCCGAGCACATGTGACACAGGTGAGGGTGAAGTCCTTGACATCTTGTGCCAGAGTCGGCCACCAGTAGTGCCGTGAGATCAAAGCTTAGGACTTCCGGGCTCCAGGATGGCCAGCCAAGAAGGAGCTATGCCCCCACTCCAGAATCTTTTTCCTGAGTGCCGGCGGCACGTAAGTCTTGCCCGTAGGAATGTTTTGGAGATCTGCGGGAGCCACGCGAACCAATAGTTTGGGAGAAATTATGTGCTGTGACACGGGTTCTTCACCGACCACATCCGAGGCACGGGAGAGGACATCAGCCTTGACGTTTTTCTCAGCAGGTCGGAAATGAATGCGAAAGTCAAAACGTGAGAAAAAGAGAGACCACCGGGCTTGGCGAGGATTTAGATGCTGGGCCGCCTGACGATACAGAAAATTCTTGTGGTCCGTAAAGATGTCGATTGGATGACGAGCCCCCTCCAGCAGATGTCGCCATTCCTCCAGGGCTAACTTGATAGCCATGAGTTCCCGGTCCCCAATGGCATAGTTCTGCTCCGCCGGCGAAAAGGTCTTTGAGAAGAACCCACATGAGAGAATCTTGCCTTTGTGGCTCTTCTGTGTGAGAAACTCCCCTGCCCCCATGGAAGAAGCATCCACCTCCAAGGAGAACGGCTTCTCGGGATCAAGCCGGACCAAGACAGGTGCAGTGGAGAAGGCAGTCTTTAGATCAATAAACGCCTTCTCAGCCTCTGGAGGCCAACATCTCGGATTCGCATTCTTCCTAGTGAGGGCCACGATAGGAGCCACCAAGGTGGAGAAGTGGGGACTAAATTGCCGGTAATAGTTTGCTAAGCCCAGGAAGCGCTGAATCGCCTGAAGGCCAACAGGACGGGGCTATTGTAGCACCGCAGAGAATTTTGCTGGGTCCATCTTCAGGCCCTTAACCGACACTATGTACCCGAGGAAAGGTAGGCTGGTCTGATGGAATAAACATTTCTCCAGCTTGGCGTACAGTCGGTTGCTGCACAGATGTCGCAGAACCTGGCGCACTTGTGTCCGATGAGTCTGAAGATCAGGGGAGAAAATCAGGATGTCATTTAGATACACTATGACGCAGGTGTACAAGAGTTCCCGGAAGACATCATTGAAAAATTCTTGGATCACAGCTGGAGCGTTACAGAGCCCAAAGGGCATCACGAGATACTTAAATTGTCCATCTCGGGTATTAAAAGCCGTCTTCCACTCGTCCCCCTCCCGAATTCTGATGAGGTTATAGGCTCCTCGCAAATCCAACTTGGAGAACTTCTTAGCCCCCTTGAGGCGGTCAAAAAGTTCCGAGATCAGTGGGAGAGGGTAGCGTTTTTTCTCAGTGATTTTATTTAGTCCCCTGTAGTCAATACACGGATGGAGGGAACCATCCTTCTTCTGCACAAAGGAAAACCAGGCTCCGGCTGGGCAAGAGGATTTACGGATAAACCCTTTCTGCAAGTTCTCTGGTATGTAAGCCGACATGGCCTGAGTCTCCGGCATGGACAGCGGATAGACCCTTCCCCAGGGAGGACTGGTTCCAGGGAGGAGTTCAATTTGGCAGTTGTAAGGCCGATGTGGCGGCAGCGTATCGGCCTCCTTCTCGGAGAATACGTCCCCAAAGTCCTGGTACTCTACCGGCAGGCCTGGCAAAGGCTTGGCGAGCGGATGAGGAAAAGTGGTAGGCACCGGGCGTGGTACCTCCAAGCAAAGGTTCTGGCATTCCGGTCCCCAACACAGGACCTCACCTGTCTTCCAATCGAGCGTAGGAGCGTGACGTTGCAGCCAGTGAAGCCCCAAAAGGATCGCCGAGGAAGCACGAGACAGAACGTGGAACCTGATCTTCTCCTTATGTAGCTCCCCTACATGGAGGGTCACTGGCCGGGTTATGTACTGGATGGGGTCACTGAGGAGCTCCCCACTGACCGAAGAAATAAGCAGAGGCTTTTCCAGATGGACTACTGGCACGTAGTATCGGGTTACCAAGGAGGCATGGATGAAGTTCCCGGCTGACCCAGAGTCCAGGGATGCAGAACTCCAGAACGATAGACCAGCGTCAGATGTCACCTCCACTGGAATCATCAAACGTGGAGAGGAGGAAACAGCACCTAGGGACGCCTCACCTACGGCACCTAGATGTGAGCGTTTCCCGGACGCTGAGGACGTATCGGACAGCTTCTGCGGAAATGGTCCGGGCTGGCGCAGTAGAGACATAGGTTCTCTGCTCAACGGCGGGTCATTTCTTGCTCCGATAAATGGGCCCGGTCAACTTGCATAGGTTACACATCGGAGGCTTGAGGGGGTGACAATGGAGAACGCTGGAATACCGGAGCCAAGCGAAACAGCCGACGGGAGCGTGCAGAGTCTCTCTCTTGGCGGAGCTCTTCCTGCCTTTAAACGAACCTTACATCGATGCGGGTGGCCAGGTGAATTAATTCGCTCAGGGAGGACGAGAGGTCTCTTGCTGCCAAAGCGTCTTTCACCCTGCTGGACAGGCCCTTTTTGAAAGTAGCGCAGAGGGCGGCATCATTCCAAGTGAGCTCAGAAGCCAGGGTACAAAATTGGACTGCATAGTCTCCCACAGACGAGTCGCCCTGACGAAGGCTCAAGAGCGTGGTCTCAGCAGAGGATGCATGCGCCGGCTCCTCGAAGACGGTGCGGAATTAGTGGAGGAAGCTCTGTAGATCCGCGGTCACAGGGTCATTCCGGTCCCAGAGGGGGGTTGCCCACGCCAGGGCCTTCCCGGACAGTAGACTCCCCACGAAGGCCACCTTAGACCTCTCCGAGGGAAACCTGGGATCCCCGGCAAAGCTGGAGGGTAATGGAAGCCGAAGCTTGGGTCCCACGGTGGCCAAAGGAATGGCAGGTGTAGACGGAGCAACAGACGGAGGCGGAGACTGTTGCTGGGATGCAAGAAGCTGACGCATCATGGCGGAGAGCTGGCCCAATTGCTGCGCCTGTTGAGCGATTTGCTGTGATTGTTGGGCAACAATCGTCGTAAGATCCGCGATGCTAGGTAGGGGCACCTTGGCGGGATCCATGGCTGGACCTTACTGTAACTGACTTGGTAGTGCATCCACTGGAACACCGCAAGCAACGTAGTAAGCCACGCCAGGGAGCGGAATCTAAGTAGGTCCCGGTTTTCACCAGAGCCCGCCGCAAAGCGGGATGGACTTGCTGTGGTGGGAGTCTACCAGGTCGCTACCCCTGACGTGACTTGCTGCGGTGGCGGCCAAGGGTAAGCATAGTACAGAATCGTGAGACGTAGGCGTAGTCGGGGACAGGCGGCAAGGTCAGGGCAGGCGGCAAAGGTTCAGAGTCGATAAACGTAGGCAGAGGTCAGAGAACACGGTAAGACAGTAGATACACAGGAACAATTTCTCTAGGGCACGGAGGCAACAAAGATCCAGCAGGGAAGTGACGTGGATCCCAAAACTATATAGAGTCAGCGCCCGGCAATTAACCAATTACCGGCGCACTGTCCCTTTAAATTTACATGAATGAGGGCGCGCACGCGCATTCCGGCCGACAGGGGAAGAGAGCAGAACAGGAGCGAGGTCAGGTGAGTGGATGCGACGGGTGCGACCACGGCCAGCAGCGTGGCCCGCGGCGCCACCCGTCCCCGCCGGGGACCCGCAGAGAGGGACACGGGTGTGCCCGCGGCCCGTGGATCAGATCGCGGCGCGACCCGTTACAAAGGGACAATTTCAACTCAGTTGGGAGGTCTGCTGGCCAAAAAGTATTAAAAAAACATTGCTATTTCAATGCAAGTTCAGGACAGGACAGCTGGGCTTCACATCATCCCCCCTCCTTTCTGACTCCCCCTCCCCCCTTCCCACAGCAGCACACAGCACTAGATGTCTTTACAAACTAACTAAATAAGAAGTAAAATTCTCTAATCTAGCTATATCCTAAGCTTCACAGCTACAATAATGGTTTTCTGTATAAAAAAGACTGTCTCTCTGAGTTGTGACAACAGCTATTGGGACAGGCAGCAAGACGTGTTGCTCTGTATTGAGATAGTGTAGGAATAAGACTGATCAGGAAATGCAGTCGTAGACATAAAACGAGGTCATGGGATTTTTGCAGCCAATGTGATCCATACACCGCCCACAGCTGATGTCATATACCCCTCTCTCCCCCCGATATGCTCTGAGCTGATTGGATGACCGCCAAAACTACAGGAAACGCCAAAAAAGGCGCAATAGTAAACATGATAACGACTATATTTAAGATTTTCACAGAAACTATTGCGTCATCGGAAAATTCTGATAAACGTAAAAATCGTGCCGATTTCAACTTTTGTTGATAGTATCGCTCATCCCTAGATGCTTCACAATGGTAGACATGGACTTTTCTCAACCTTTTTGAGATGTGTTGTTGCCATCAATTTCTAAATGATTTATTTTATTTCAAAGTAAATAGAAAATATCTAACGTTCAACTTCTGATCTGTGTTTTATGTTCTGTTGTAAATAAAATATAATTGTAAGAGATTTCCAATTAATTGCATCCTTTAAATTTCTCTACATTTTACATTTGCATTTTACATTTACATTTTAAAAGTGTCCCACTTTTTGGAATCAGTGTTGTAGTTCTATGCTGCACTATGGCATTATGTGGCAGTGTATAGTAGAATAATTTAGACTTGTATTACGGCATTATTTGTGCACTATATACTGGTTGTATTTGCATAGTATGTGCACTTTGCAGATATCACTGACTTTGCTAGAAGGAGGTGTTAAATGATACTGTTGCAACGGTTAGGGGTTAGGAAAGCTACAAAAACTACTTTCATTGGATGAAGTGTAAAAGGAGATATTGTTGTATCGTATGGTGTTATCAATTATACACTGCACTGTAGCCTTATTTGGCATTGTATCGTAGCACAATTTAGACTATGACAATATTATTTGTGCATTATATGCTGCTATTATTTGCATACTATACCAGTTTTCTTTGTATGATGGTATTATTTGAGTTCTGAAATATTTAGGTACAATATGGTGGTATTATTTCAATATATAAGTTACCCAGGTCTGTTAAACATCTACAATGAAATATTGTCTTTTGACCCAAACAAATGTTAAACATTTGCAAATAGGACAATGAGGTATTTAACAAATTATTTGTTTATTTTGATGAAATTACATTTTTGCATACCTCCCAATTATCCTGAATCCTACAGGACAGTCCCAAATTCCAGGAGCTGTTTTTAGATACCAAGTGGATGGAGGTATGTCCCAAGGTTTCAGGGCACATGCCCTGAATCCACAGGACTGCACTGTTAATTTCACTGTTTGGACATCCTGAGGGTGCCTACTGTGAGGGATGTCATCCAGCTTTCCAGGACACTAAAAAGCCCCAGATGACCCATCCCACAGAGCAGGCATCCAGCTTTTCTGATGTCTGCTGTGAGTGATATCACATAGTTTTCCTGACCACTGAATAGGATACCCAGCATCTAGGACAACTGGGTAATACCCCATCCCCCCATATGTGCGTCCCACCCCAATGTCAGACCCCGCCAATGTAAAACCGACATCTGCAGAATGATACTATAAGGATGGGAAGGTACATGGATATCGAACCCTTCCCATAATATAAATACCTGCCCGTATCCACCCTAGGAGCAGACTATAACATGAGATGGTCTTCCTTCTAACAGTAACTTGGCTCTTCCCAGTACCCCTGCTGAATTTGTACTATGGTAATAGTGACAGGGGGTTGGAGAGTTTGTCTCATGGTGACGAAAAACATTGCTGGCTGACATTGCTGGCTCCACTGATAGTAATGGAGAGATGTCTTCATTACTGACACTGGAATAAAATGTAACCCTCAGCCCTCCCCCCCCATACACATATATGTATTTGAAACCAGAAGTTTACATACAATATATAAAAAGACACATATTCATGTTTTTCTCACTATCTGACATGAGATCCGAATAAACCTTATCTGTTTTAGGTCAATTAGGATGACCAAAATTATTTATATTTACCAAATGCTAGAATAATGAGAGAGATAATTTTTTAAGGCATTTTTATTACTTTCTCCAAAGCCAAAAGTTTGCATACACTAGGATTAGAGATGGGCGAATCGATTCTAACGAAGTGGAAGTCATTTAGAATTTCAGGAAAACTTCGGTTCTGAACGAAGTCGAACTTTGGGGTACGTCGGGTGAACGAAGTGTGCTTTTCATTGATAAAATGGCTGCGAGCACATGGCGTTACATGTGGCAAAGAACTCTGGGAGGAAGAAGGGCATAGCCTGCATGACATGTGCAGAGATGAAGCCAATCAGACACCGGCGGGATTCTGTGACATCACCGCACTATATCAGTCCGGGCGCGACGCTGGGAGCTCACACTCCTCTCACTGTACTGATCAGGGAAGGTGCTGCTGCGGCTGATTGCGATAGCTCTTACTGAGGAACTGATTTTTATACAGCGATTTTTGTGGGGTGTCTCAGCTTGTCTCGGAGACTGCTTCTCTTCATGTTCTATTTCTGATTTTTTGGGGTATTGAAATCCAGTGTGCGTCCACTGCAGCTGCATATACATTTTAATGCTATCTGCTCACAGCACATTGTATTCAGGGGGATCTAAGTCAGTTACTGTTGTATTCATTTAAAGAAACAGCGTTTTTACAATACAAATACCACTTCATTTTTGTCTGCTCAATGCTTTTGCGCAATTTACATCCAGGGGTTAATTAAGCGTTGTTTAGCTGCTGTGGTGACTCCAAGAAACCGTCATTTTCACTGCCAAAATATAAAATTTTCCTGTAGCATAATTCACAAGCGAAGGTTAATTACAATTTTTTCTCTTATTGTGTAGCTTAAAAAACACGCCATTGTAACACGCTACAAAGCTAGTAGTTTGTGGTGGCTCAATTGTTTGGAGCAATATACATCCAGGGGTTAATTAACGTTGTTTTTCTGCTGTGGTGACTCCAAAAAACCGTCATTTTCACCGCCAAAATATACAATTTTCCTGTAGCATAATTCACAAGCGAAGGTTAATTAAAATTTTTTCTCTTATTGTGTAGCGTAAAAAACACGCCATTGTAACATGCTACAAAGCTAGTAGTTTGTGGTGGCTCAATTGTTTGCCGCAATTTACATCCAGGGGTTAATTAAGCGTTGTTTTTCTGCTGTGGTGACTCCAAGAAACCGTCATTTTCACCGCCAAAATATAAATTTTTCCTGTAGCATAATTCACAAGCGAAGGTTAATTACAATTTTTTTCTCGTTGTCTAGCGTAAAAAACACGCCATTGTAACACGCTACAAAGCTAGTAGTTTGTGGTTGCTCAATTATTTTGCGCAAGTTACATCCAGGGGTTAAGTCAGCGTTGTTTAGCTGCTGTGGTGCCTCAAAAGAAACTGTCTTTTTCGCCGCCAAAAAAGAAATTTTTCCTGTAGCATAATTCACAAGCGAAGGTTAATTACAATTTTTTCTCGTTGTGTAGCGTAAAAAAATACGCCATTGTAACACGCTACAAAGCTAGTAGTTTGTGGTGGCTCAATTGTTTGGTGCAATTTACATCCAGGGGTTAATTAAGCGTTGTTCTGCTGTCGTGGTGACTAAAAGAAACCGTCTTTTTCACCGCCAAAGAAGCAATTTTGCCTGTAGCATAATTCATGTCCGAAGGTTAATTAAGCCTGTTTTTGCTTTTACATTCAGTAAAACACACAGTGTTTTTAAACGACACATACAAGTAAATTTTTCCTGGCCATTTGTGGAGCGCAATTTATATCCAAGGGTTACCCAGCTTGTTACTGGGTTCATTTGGAGTCAATACAGGGTGTATATTTATCATATACAGATATCTTCATCAGTGTCTGTACATTTTAGAACTAACAGTATGTCAGACAGAGAGGTGGCAGGCTCTGCACTGCGAGTGGCAGTGGCACAAACATTCCTGGAACAGGCCCAGGTCGCAGCACAGCAAGGGGACGTCACAGCAGGGGTCACTCGGTTGAGGCCAGAGAACTGCCGCTGTCATCTAGCGGGCCGTGTGTTATTCAGCAACCCAAGGGTTCTTGATTGGTTGACTAGGTCATCCACTTCTCCCAGATGACATCTGACAACCCCAGCCAAAGAGTCGGTGGGAACGTCAGACACAACCTAAGTTGGCATGGCCCGGGAGCGGGTCAGCGGCCCCCACCTGTCCTCAACCCGCCTCTGTCCATCCGGTTCCCTCTAGCCAGAGATCTACTATGTGGTCTGGGCTCATCGTCACTATATAGCGAGGATGAACAATTTGAGGAGGGCAGTCAGCAGCTACTTGGCAGCGAAGAAATGGGGCCAACATCCCCTGCTTCTTGCAGTAGGTGGCAAAGTATAGATGTGGAGAGTGGCATGGGAGGTCATGTTGTGAGGGATAAGCCTCTGCATACCAAGACCGGTGATGAGGACAGCAGTGACGATGAAACACAAATTGATGATGATGTAGCCGACCGCACTTGGGAGCCGGGTGAAGCAAGGGCTTCATCATCATCAGGAGAAGAGGGCGCCAGCTTGCGCGTCAGGCAGCGGCGCAGCCAGCAAATGGGTTGTGTGGCCATAAGTCAGCAGGATAGCAGCAGTGCGAGGTTGGGAGCTAAGCGGCCACGGGGTAGAAAACCCGCTTTGCAGGTCCAAGAAAGTAGCGGTACAGGGGCTCAGTGAGGCAGCAGCGGTAGTAGTCACTCAGTGCGTAGCGTTGGCGGTAAAATCAGCTACTCGGCGGTGTGGCAGTTCTTTGCTAAGACACCGGAGGAGCCGAATATGGATATATGTAGAATCTGTGGGCAGAAAGTGAAGTATGGCCAGGGAACTAACATTGAAACCCCGGCCCTGTGTCAACACATGCAGCGTCACCATCCAGTGGCCTGGGAGAAACGTGGCTCGGATATGGTGGTCCATCCTGCCGCCGCAGCAGCAGCGGCCAGTGGCACGCATGCCATTGCAGCCAGTAAAGGCTCCACCACCTTTGCAGAAGGGAGCTGTCTCTCTCTGCCATAATCTCCCGGTCCAGATGCTCCTGCTCCTCGCTACTCATGGTGCCAGCAGTCGTTCAGCGAGGCGATTGCAAAGAGACAACAGTATGCATCCAACCATCCTAAGGTGCAGCAGCTGACCGTGCTCCTGTCCAAGTTGTTGGTACTGCAGTCCCTCCCTTTCCAAATGGTGGACTCTGCACCATTCAGAGAACTAATAGCTTGTGCCGAGCCGAGACGGAGAGTTCCAAGCCGTAATTTCTTTTCCAAAAAGGCAGTACCAGCACTTCATAAATATGTAGAACAGAAAGTGGGCCAGTCCTTGAGCTTATCGGTTTGTTCCAAGGTGCACGGTCAGCGCGGACGTCTGGAGCTGTAACTACGGTCAGGGCCAGTACATGTCCTTTACGGCCCACTGGGTGAATGTGCTTCCTGCCCAGGCACACCAACAACTTGGACAGGAGACGCCGCTTTCTCCTCCATGTTGTCAAACTGTGGCTCCTGCGCCAATGTCCGCCTCCTCCTCCTCCACCACCACCACCACCATCTCAGCCTCCACAAGTACTGCTCCATCATACCACATGTGTAGGGCACAGCGGTGTCACGCAGTTCTACACATGGCTTGCCTCAGCGAACGAAGTCACACAGGGGAGGAACTGCTCCGCGTCATGCAGCAAGAATTCGATGTGTGGCTTTCTCCACGCCAACTGCAAATCGGAACCATGGTGACGGACAATGGGAGGAACATGGTGTCCGTGCTGCATCGAGGAGGGATGGTCCATGCGCCCTGCATGGCGCACGTGTTCAATCTGGTTGTGAAAAGGTTCCTGAAGTCTTCCACCGATCTTCAGAAGATTCTGAAAATGGCCAGAAAACTGTGCATGCACTTCATCCATTCGTACAAAGCCAGGAACACCCTCCTCGAGTTGCAGCGGCAGAACGGCCTCCCCCAACACACTCTGATATGCAATGTTTCCACCCGTTGGAATTGCAGCCTACACATGTTGGACTGACTGTATGAACAGAGAAAGGCCATTAACGATTTTTTGATGATCCAGGCGGACAGGAGTACTCCCCTGTGTAACTTTGATGTCAGCCAGTGGCAGCTCATGCGTGACACCTGCCGTTTGTTGAGGCCATTCGAGGAGGCCACGTTATTTGTCAGTCGCCAGGACAATGGGATGAATAACGTCATACCACTGCTGCATGTCCTGGAACAGAGGCTGAAAAATCTGTCTGGGCAGGGGACTGGAGATGTGGCGACTACATCTCGCAGCCACATGAGTCCGCTGGGGACTGAAATGGAGGAGGAGGAGGACATTGGAGCAGAAGCATTGTCTGGTGAAATGAGTGGATTTTCTACCCAGGTGACAAGAGAGGAGGAGCAGGAGCAGCTGGAGAAGGTGGATGGAGATGAGGAAGACGAGGCAGATGACCCGCAAGCACCGTGGCAGTATACAGTGGAGATTGAGGCAGGGAGCCCCTCGGAGTCACTTGTGCAGATGGCCCGCAGCATGCTGATTTGCCTGGCTAGTGACAGCCGAATAGTCAGCATCCGGCAGAGGGATGACTTCTGGCTCTCCACCCTATTGGACCCTCGCTACCGGTCCAAAATGGGAGCCTTTTTCCCAGCTACTGAGAGGGAGGACAAAATCAAATACTATAGGGAAATCCTACGTAGTCAGTTGGCCGCTGCCTATGTGCGGCATCGTCTCTCCTCTGACAGGTCTGACCGAGGGGTTCCTTAGCGCTCACCTACTACTGCCGCTGATGCTGGGGGAAGGTGGGGGGGTAGGAGCAGTACCAGCAACATCAGCATCAACCTAAGTCTGGAGTCACTGATGAGCAGCTTCCTTCACCCGCCTAGTGAGGAGGGCAGTCGCCAGCAGCAGCAGCAGGACCTGGAGCAGTCCCTGAACCAACAGGTGGTGGCCTACTTGGACAGCACTCTGCCACCCCAGTTAGAAGATCCGCTGGACTACTGGGCAGCCAAATTGGATGTGTGGCCGCAACTTGTCGAGTTTGCAGTGGAGAATCTGTCTGCCCGGCCAGAGCAGGTGTTCAGTGCGGCGGGGGCCATTGTTACCCCAAGGAGAACCCGCTTGTCCACGGAAAATGTGGAATGACTGACCTTTGTCAAGATGACTCAGGCATGGATCGGCCAGGATTTCCACACACCACTGCCTTAGGCGTCAGTCTGGGTTCAAACTACATGCCTCAGCCACTATTCTGTTGCCGCCACCCACCTGATGCCACACATCTTCCCTGACTGGTTATTGGGCCACCACCATCTTAACAGGGCTGTATTGTGCCACTCTAACCTCATGCACTTCTTTTCATTGTGCCGTACACCCTCATGTCTCATGTGACTGCTGCTGTTGCTGGCTGCGGCATCCACACTGTGTCATTGTGCCACTCTCTGACCTCATGCTGCTGCTGCTGCGGTCACCTCCACACTGTGTCATTGTGCCACTCTCTGACCTCATGCTGTCGCTCCTGCCGCCGTCACCTCCAATCCCTGTCATTGTCCCACTCTGTGGCCTACTCCTTTTTTTTCCACTTCCAGAATGTCATTGTGCCACTGTCTGACCTCATGCTGCTGCTGTTGCTGCCGTGACCTCCACACTGTGTCATTGTGCCACTGCCTGACCTCATGCTGCTGCTGTCGTGACCTCCACACTTTGTCATTGTGCCAGTCCGTGGGATATGTCGGTTATTGGTACTCGAGAATGTCATTGTGCCACTGCCTGACCTCATTCTGCTGCTGTCGTGACCTCCACACTTAGTCATTGAGCCACTCTGAGGCCAACTAAAGATAAGACACCTCCATAAAGTCATTGTGCCACTGCCTGACCTCATGCTGCCGTGGCTACCGCCGTCACCTCACCACTCTGTCACTAATGTTGCCACCTGAGCTCTCAGCTTGTTTTTTTCCAGCTTTCGCTGGCATGACTTTATCAGGCTACATTCCCACTTGAGTTTTTTGGTCAATTTTGCCCTCTTAAGTGCCCAGGGACTTTTATAGTGAAGCGATTCTAAGAGCGGCGGCACTCATCTGCGTGTCATACTAAAACACAACATTGTATGAAGACCAAACCAAGCTCCCTCTGCATATTTAAGCATGGCACAACGTTCTACAGCACCCTGCAGGCTTCGTGCAGCCTGGAAATAGCTGTTTTTTAACGCGATTCATGCCGAAGTAATTCTGACCGAAACTAATTTTGTCGGAAAATTCAGCGAAGTGACCGAATCTAATTTTTGAGAAATTCGCCCATCTCTAACTAGGATTACTATGATTTTAAATAATTTATGACAGCTCATATGAAAGATGTCATGTCTTTGGAAGCTTCTGGTAGGTTTATTGGCAATATCTGAGTTAATTAGAGACATATCTGAACTGTGGATGTATTTTAAAGCACACCAGAAAGACATTGCTTCTGTGTGTAACATCATGGGAAATTCTAAATAAATCAACCAAGATATCAGGAAGAGAATTGTGGACCTGCACATGTCTGATTCATCCTTGGGTGCAATTTCCAGATACCTGAAGGTGCCTCGGTTATCTGTACAGACAATTATATGCAAGTACAAACAAGATGGGAATGTCCAGCCATCATACCGCTGTCAGAGATGAACATGCTTTGGTCTGACATGTGCATATCAACCCAAGAACAAAAGCAAAGATCTTGTGAAGATGCTGGCAGAAATTGGAAAGATTGTGTCATTATCCACAGTATTAACATGGGCTAAAAGGCCACTCTGCTAGGAAGAAGCCCTTACTCCAAAAGAAATCTTTATAAGCCAGATTCATGTTTGCAGATGCACACAGGAACAAACACCTACATTTTTGAGACATTGCCTGTGGTCTGATGAAACAAAAATTTAACTGTTGGGCCATAATAACCATCGCTACATTTGGAGGTAAAAGGGAGAAGCATGGAAGCCTAAAAACACTATGCCAACTGTGAAACATGGGGGTGGCAGCATCATGTTGTGGGGTTATTTTGCTGCAGGAGTGACTGGTGCACTTCACAAAATAGATGTCATCATAAGGAAAGAAGATTACGTGGCAATACTGATGCAACATCTCAATGCGTCTTCCAAATGGACAATGACCCAAAGCATACTGCCAAATTGGTTACAAAGTGGCTTAAGGATAACCAAGTCAATGTTTTGGAGTGGCCATCACAAAGCCCTGATCGCAGTCCTAGTGAAAATGTATGGGCAAAGCTGAAAGGGCAGGTGTTAGCAAGGCCTGCAAACATGGCTCAGTTACGCCAGTTCTGTCAGGAACAATGAGTAAAAAATTCCTACTAACTATTGTGAGAAGCTTGTGGAAGGATATCCAATACCGATATACAGTTTAAGGGCAATGCTACCAAATACTAATGAAATGTATGTAAACTTTTGACTTCGCAGAAAGTTATAAAAATACCTTCAAAAATGATCTCTCATTATTCTGGCATTTGGAAAATATAAATAATTTTGGTAATCCTAACTGACCTAAAACGGGTAAGGTTTATTCTGATGTCATGTCAGATAGTGAGAAAAACATGCATATGTGTCTTGTTATATAGTAAACTTTTGGTTTCAACTGTATGTAATTTTATATGAATGTATATTTATGGACCACAGTAATGACACTGTTGTGTGGGTGCTGGTTTGCTGGAGGATGCTGTACATGACTCTATTATGTGGGGCAAAGCTAGAGGTGTGTCCTGCTGTGATTTCATGTGTTTGGGTGTGGTTAAGGAATATGGCCTGTTGTGATGCAATTTTTATGTGATTGGAGGTGCGGCCTTTTTGGATTGTCTAATAGTAGGGAGATATGTTTTTGTGAGAACTCAAATCCAGGACCGACATTTTGGGAAAAAAGTCCAAACATAACAGACATTGTAACTTAATTAATATTAAAATATGTGGTATGCACATATTTAGTACTGGCATTGTTTTTCCATATGTTCAGCATGCAGTAGGTCAGGGCATTCTTATCTGTCTTTCATAATGCTGTTCAAATGAGGTTATAGATCCACATAGAACATGTTATAGATGAAATATGGACTATGTGAAATTTTTGAGAAAATGGTGATCTAATACCTAGATTGTTAGCACTAATCATATTAATTACATTATCATTTGTGGCGGATCAAAATGTGGCTGGGTCAGTAAGTCAGGTATCAGTGTAGCTTTATATAATGTAATATAATATTGAATACTGTACACATTATGAGTGTGTTTAATTTTGCTATTTCTCTCAGTTATTAAAGCTGTAAAATCAAACACAAACTTTTTGTTCACAGACATAAGATCCCATCCAAATACATACAGGAGTTTTTATTAAAAATCAATATATAGCAATATAACTCTTGGAGTGACTTTGTGACTCTCTGGAGTACCCTTTGAGACACGCAAAATAAGCAGAAGATTCTGCTGGTCTTATCAGCTTACTGGATACCAAAACTATCGCACAAGATTTACCCGAGTGCATGCTTTATTAAACACGAAGAACCTGATGAAATATATCCTCCCTGGAGTGTGAAAAGTGTGACCCTATAGAACTATAACATACGGTGAAATAAAATATAATGTTCATAATTTCTATTGAGGGATACTTCTCAAACATTGTGCACATGATTTATATGTATAAATGAATACTTACGTAAATTTTCGATGCACATAATAACTTTTTTGTTCACTGTATAGCCTACAACAAAATATATGGCATACACACAAAATATATTTGGCATACACATTTGAACAGTACTACTAGCTGTATCTTTAGAGTTGCAAATGTCTACCTTTACTATCCTTTTATGTTTATGCTTTCTTTTGCATTCTGTGTTATACAAAACACTAGACTTTTGTATCAGGTTATTTGTCAGTTCAGTTCTTGCTAACGTTTAGTCTTGGGTATTTCTGGTTCCTAGACCTATTTGTATCAGGTTAAGTTGCAGTTTAGGGACAGTGTGAGGATTGTTTTCAGCCCTAGTAAAGGGTCAGTGTTAGGGACAGGGCGTTGCTAGGGTCATAAAACATCCAGGGTCTGGGCCCTTACGTTTGAGCTAGATTCACACAGCATTTTTCATGCCACATTCTATGTTCCTGCCACTAATTTTATACATATTCCACATAGATACTGTCCATCACCTCAGCAGAACACTGTACAATGAAAACCAGATCTTTTTCAAAAGTGTTGATCTATACATGACAGTGTTATATCTCATTAATAACATCATACAGTTACTTAATAATACACCTGTTCTTGGAGTAAATATACAATATTTATTATAGTTACTGAAAAAACAAAAACCCAATAATATTACTACTTAAAGATCAAATAATTCTGCCCGACCATGACCATATGCAACCACCACATTTGATCAGTTGTATGCAGGCTCTCTGAGGACATTTAAATGATTACACTGCAGTTACATGCAGTGACTAATGGATGACGTCTTCTCTGATAGGAGTCACTCACTTTCCTTTCTCTTCTCCATCCGGCCTAGACTGCCATGATGACTTCTCCCGGCCACCTCTCTGCAGAATTTACCACACAAACATTTTAGAATCCTCACAGAACCTATATACCTTCCTACCTTCTGTAGGTGGGGGATGGAGTGGGTGTTTGTATAGAAGTGGGGGTCTAGCTAGTGGGGGTCTATATAGAAAAGCATGGTGACTCTCCATCCCCGATCATGGTGGATAGGGAGTCACCCATCGTTTCTATATAGGTTTCCATTATACAGACTCCCTCAACAGGTGGGTAGGTATATAGGTATCCTAAATAAGTATTTAGCCCTTGATAGGTGGGTATATAAGTCACATAAGTAAATTGGTATATAGTTACCCATGATAAATAGGTACATAGGCATAAGCCCCCTCAGTATGTAGACAAGCATATTTGGCCCCCTGTAGGTAGTTTTTATAGTCCCTCACAGTAAAGAGGTAGGTATATAGGTCCCCTCAGTAGGTAAGTATATTGTCTCCCACCCAAAAAAACATATTTCAGTACTATTAGTAGGTAACTTATAGGTCCCCCACTAGGTATGTAAGTATACAGGAAATATAGCCACTTTTAGTAGCTAAGAAGGTATATAGTGCTCCCCAGTAGGTGGGTTAGTAAGTTGTTTTACTTGGTAGGTATATAGGTTATCTAAGTAGGTAAGTAGGTATATAGGTCCCAAGTTCCCAAGTATGTAGGTAACTATATAGGTTCCCCCAGTAGGTTGGTAGCTATATTGGTTTCCCAGTAAATTGGTAGTTATATAGGGTTCCCAGTATGAACATATGAATATAGGTTCCCCCAGTAAGTTGGTAGTTATATAGGGCCCACCAGTAGGTAGATATATATGTTCCCCAGTAGGTTATAAGTATATAGGGCTCCCCGATCTGTTGGTACATCCATAGGTCCCCTTAGTGGGTTATAGCACCCCCCAGTCTGTAGGTAGGTCTATCTGTCTCCCCAGTAGGTTATAGGGCCCCCAGTCTATAGGTGGGTCTATTTGTCCCCGAAGTAGGTTATAGGGCCCCAGTCTGTAGCTTTATGTATATGTCCCTTAGTAGGTTATAGGTATATTGGGCTCCCCAATAAGTAGGTAGGTGTATATGTCCGTCAGTAGGTAATAGGGCCTCCCAGTCTGTAAGTAGGTATGTCCTCCAGTAGGTTATATGGCTCCCCAGTCTGTAGGTAATTCTATATGTCCCCCAGTAGGTATTGGTATATAGGTTGTAGACCCCCTAGTATGTAAATATGTCTACATGTCCCCCCAGTCTGTAGGTAGATATATAGGGCTAAATAAAAATAATAAAATAATAGCACTCACCTCTACCCATTCCCCTGATGCAGCCATTGCTGCTTTCAGTGTTCCTGCAGAGGCGGTGTGATGTCATCATGCCGCGCAAGTGATGTGATGACATTTTTACGCCTTCTGTGCTGCACACTCTAGATGGCCACATGCCTGCTTGCAACCCACAGACTAATCTGTGGTGCAGTGTGCTCTTGTCCCCTGCTCTGTGGTAGCCCTAAAGTGTTTACATGTCCAGAGGACACATATACAATTGAAAGACCGCTGGCACTCCAGGCCCATGGCAGCGGCCAAGAGGCTGGTTCGAGGCACCAACAGGTTCAGGGCACTGGATAAGCCACTGTTAAAACTGCCTAGTGACACCCCTGGTTAGGGACAGGCCTAGGAAAGTATTCAGGGAAAGGCAGCTAAGCTCAGTTTCCATCTGTTATTGCCCTGCTTCTGAATTTAATTTATTCATAGTCTCATCCTCATCTGCATATTTGCCATTATCTGCTTTGTTGTCCTACAACTCTAACATACGTTTCATATTTTTATCTGCACCTGTGTGGTTGGCTACCACTCTTTGTCTGGTTGCAAATATTTACCTTTTGACTTCCCTTTTATAAAAAAAAACCCTGTATTGGAAAACAGTCAACCATCCTTTTAAGTTGATTTGATAATGAAAAACTGATGTGCATTGACCACATTTTTGCCAAAAGGCTTGTGAGTTACTGAAGTATATAGCACAAGTGGGGTAATGAAGGAATGTAATCATGCCATTTGTGTCTGGACTAGCGTAAGTATGCAAGTGGCATGAAGACATCACACTGCCTGTGCAGGATGTGAGTATTATTCTTATTTTATTTGGTATCCGGGCCTTATATACCTACCTATCTACTGGTGGAATTTATAGACTTACCAACCAACTAGAGAGCCCTATGGACTTACCTACCTACTGAGCGGTCCTATATACCTACCTACTTGGGGAACTATATACCTACCAACTGGGAGACCTATATACCTACTTACAGGGGCAACCAATAGACCTATTAACCTATTGTGGGGACCTATAGACCTACCAAAATACTGAGGGGGACATTTAGACCTATCTCCTGGTGGAACCTTGACCTACATACTGGAGGGCCCTATAGACATACCAAACTACTTAGGGTATCTATAGACCCACCTGATGGGCACTACAAACCTTCAAATCTACTGGAGGGATCTTAGAAACCTACCAACCTATTAAGGTGCCTTATATATCTACAAACATGCTGGGGAGACTGTTTACTGAAGGGACCTATATCCAGTCATATCAAAAAATATCTCTGAATAGATCTTTTCTGTCCTTTTTCTCATGTCTGTGCAGAGCTTCTTTTTAGGTTTATGAAGTGTTTTGGATACTTTCATGCAAAATATAGTTTTCAATATAATTTAAAATCAAATAAAGAAATAAATAAATCAGTTAGTAATTTTATGATGTCCAATTATACTATGTAGTGAAAGGAAAACTGTCAGTCATTTCCACTAAATAAAAATTTATAATAACTGTCATGTAGGTCGCGTGAACAGCAGCGAACCGTTGCCGCCCCCTTGCTAGCAGGTTGGCGCGTGTGCCGCGGCTGCCCGCAACCATTCCCCTGCTTGCCGGGCGCCGGCTTCCTTACCACACCACGCTCCTGTGAACGCCGAGCCGGCCCATCCCGGCCGCCGCGCGCGTGACGACTGGTCTGGATTTAAAGGGCCAGTGTCCCAGTAATTGGTCTATTGCCGGGAGCTGGTCCTATATAAGGAATACGCCCCCAGCACTCCTTGCCAGTCTG
The DNA here is from genome assembly GCA_025379985.1 of Phyllomedusa bahiana. Classification (NCBI taxonomy): domain Eukaryota; kingdom Metazoa; phylum Chordata; class Amphibia; order Anura; family Hylidae; genus Phyllomedusa; species Phyllomedusa bahiana. Next base: position 57,098 of record JAODAL010008407.1, on the reverse strand, counting down.
TTTGTGTGCGTACCTAGTCTTTTGAGAGTGTTGGAGTCTGTTCTGATTACCCGTGTACCAAACCTTGCCAGTTTGCCGCCTGCCCTGACCTTCTGCCCGTCTCTGACCACGAACCTCTGCCGCCTGCCCTGACCTTCTGCCTGTTCCTGACTACGCCTCCGGATTACGATTCTGTACCACTCTGTACCCCGGTCGCCAACGCAAGCAGGTCATGTCAGGTGTAGCGACCTGGTAGCCTCACGCCGCAGCAAGTCCATCCCGCTTTGCGGCGGGCTCTGGTGAAAACCGGGGGCTACTTAGACTCTGCTCCCTGGCGTGGCATAACTACCATCGCTTGCGGTGGTCCAGTGAATCCACTGAACCCTTACAGTACAGACTGGCCATGGATTCCGCCAGGGTAGCTTTGCCTGAACTCCGGAACGTCACGACGGCCGTCGCTCAGCAGAGCCAGCGTATTGACCAGCTCGCGGCCATGATGCAGAACCTCGTGGCTCGTCTACCTCCGCCTAGGGCTGCTTCTGCCACTCCTGCACCAGTTGCTCCTACAGCCATGGCACTACCTGCTCCTGCACCTGCCGCTCCCCTCTCGCTACGATGGGGAGCCCAAGAAATGCAGAGGCTTCATCAGTCAATGCTCCATCCACCTGGAGATGTTGGGGCATCAATTCCCTACTGAGCGGGCTAAGGTGGTGTTCATAATTAGCCTCCTGACGGGTGAAGCTCTGGCTTGGGCCACTCCGCTATGGGACCGAGGAGATTCGCTTACGGCTAATCTGCAAGCCTTCCTCCGGGGGTTCCGCACAGTCTTCGAGGAACCTGGCCGTACCTCCTCTGCTGCCACAGCCCTGCTGCGTCTCCGTCAAGGCGATTCCACTGTGGGGCACTATTCCGTGCAGTTCCGTACCATCGCCTCAGAACTGGAATGGAACAATGAGGCGTTGATGGAAACCTTCTGGCAAGGCCTCTCGTGGCGCAATAAAGATGAGCTAGCAGGACGGGATCTGCCATCCTCTGTGGACGCACTGATTCGGTTGGCCACCCGAATCGACATACGCTTTGCCGAGAGACAACAGGAGCTCTGCCTCCAATGGGAGGTCACCCAACCACGCCGGCTACCTCGTCTGGCTCCTGTATTCCAACGACCTCCACTTCCTCTGCCAATGGTTCCTGAGGATGAACCCATGCAAGTCGAGAAAGCTCACCTGACCCAGGAAGAACGCTCGCAGCGTCGTTTGAGGCAGCTATGCTTCTACTGTGGCGGTTCAGTCCACTTCATTGGGGACTGTCCGGTACGTCCGGGAAACTCTCGCACCTAGGGCACACAGGAGAGGTATCCCTAGGTGTCAGTGCGGCCTCTCCCCATCTGACCATTCCCGTACTCTGTGGAATTTCGCCGGACAGCGCCTTCCAAGCCACCGCGTTTCTGGATTCGGGGCCCGCTGGAAATTTTATCAGCCAAGTTCTGGTCTCCCGATTTCATCTCCCGGTGACCCCCCTGAAGCGACCCATGTTTGTCTCCTCACTCAGTGGCGAATGCCTAAAGGACGCTGTTCGGTTCTGCACTGCTCCCCTCACGCTGCAGATAGGCGCCCTACACAAGAAGACGTTGAAACTGCTTGTTTTGCCTCACTCCTCTTCGGAAATTCTCCTGGGTCTTCCCTGGCTACAACTCCATGCTCCGACCTTGGACTGGAACACGAGTGAAATCATCCGTTGGGGCACCTCGTGCCACTCACGATGCCTTCCGGTACTCCGTCCTGTTCTACGGCCCGCTTCTGTCAAGTTTACCAAGCCCCTGTAGCGTCTTCCCACTCCGTACCAGGACCTTGCCGATGTTTTTTCCGAAAAACAGGCCGAAACTCTGCCTCCGCACTGGCCGTTCGATTGTCCCATTGATCTGCTACCTGGGACAACTCCGCCTCAAGGTAGAGTCTACCCTCTCTCCGTCCCGGAGACTAAGGCTATGTCCGAGAATATCCAGAAGAATCTCCGTAAGGGCTTCATACGCAAGTCTTCCAGCCGCGGGGGCTGGATTCTTCATTGTTGAAAAGAAAGAAAGTTCTCTCCGACCCTGTATCGATTATCGGGTACTTAACAAAAACACTATTAAGAATCAATACCCCCTGCCTCTGATCTCGGAGCTGTTAGATCGCCTGCGTGGCGCGAAAATTTTTTCCAAGTTGGATCTACGGGGAGCATATAACCTGATTCGTATTCGTGAAGGCGATGCGAATTATTACAGACAATTCATCCCCCATTTTTCCACGCTGGTGGCCCTTACGAAGAAAAATGCCAATCACAAGTCATGGCCACCCGAGGCTCAAGAAGCGTTTGATCGCCTCAAATCAGCATTCGCTTCTGCTCCAGTTCTGTCTCGCCCGGACCCGCAATGCCCCTTTATCCTTGAAGTGGACGCCTCCTCGGTAGGCGCAGGTGCGGGTCTCCTTCAGAAGTCCTCCGCTGGAAAACTACGTACTTGCGGCTTCTTCTCCAAAACTTTCACCTCAGCCGAAAAAAATTATACTATCGGCGATCGTGAATTACTGGCTATTAAGTTAGCCCTAGAAGAATGACGGCACTTGCTGGAGGGAGCTCATCACCTCATCGTTATAGTCACCGATCACAAGAATCTTCTCTACCTGCAGTCTGCCCAACGACTGACCCCTCGGCAAGCTAGGTGGTCGCTCTTTTTCGCCAGGTTTGATTTTCTTCTTCACTTTTGGCCAGCTGGCAAGAACATCAGAGCAGACGCCCTCTCTAGATCCTCTGACACAGTGGGGCTGGAGCCACCTCTGCAGAACATAATTCCTCCTGAGCGAATCCTCACGGAGGCCCCTGTGGACCTTCAATATCTGCCCCCTGGGAAGACCTATGTACGTCCTGCTATGCGGCCTCGTATCCTGAAGTGGGGACATGCCTCGCGAACAGCCGGGCACCCTGGAGTCCATAAGTCTCTGCAACTAATCTCCCGTTATTACTGGTGGCCCACTCTCGCTCGGGATGTTAGAGACTTTGTCCTGGCCTGTGCCTCCTGTGCCCGTAACAAAGTCCCTCGTCTCAGACCTGCGGGTCTGCTCCTGCTTTTTCCGGTGCCAGAAAGACCTTGGTCGCATATTGATTTTGTTACTGACCTCCCGGCCTCCTCAGGAAACACAGTCATCTGGGTAGTGGTCGACAGATTTTCTAAGATAGCTCACTTTGTCCCCCTGCCCAGATTGCCCTCCGCACCCCAGCTGGCCCAGCACTTCTTCCACCACATCTTTCGACTACACGGGCTCCCTTTGCATATCATCTCTGATAGGGGGGGTCCAGTTTGTATCGAAATTCTGGCGGGCCCTGTGTGCTCAGTTGCAGGTTCAGTTGGGCTTCTCGTCTGCATACCATCCCCAAGCCAACGGGCAGGTGGAGAGGGTCAACCAAGTTTTAGGCACTTATCTGCGACATTTTGTGTCCGCCCGTCAGGATAAATGGGCGGCCCACCTCCCCCAGCGGAATTTTTCTATAATTCCTTAGACTCTGAGTCCGCTGGAGCCTCCCTCTTTTTTATTGTGTTTGGGCTACATCCCCGCCCACCTCTCTCTCTGCCTACCTCGTGTGACGTTCCTGCCGTGGATGCCCAAGTACGGGACATCAAGTCCCTCTGGCAAGTCACACGACAGGCCCTCCACTCGCACCAAAGTCCAGGCCGACAGGTACCGGAGACCTCTGCCCATATTTAAGCCGGGTGATAGGGTTTGGCTATCGGCCAAGTACATCCGCCTCAAGGTGCCCAGCTACAAGTTGGGGTTTAAGTATCTGGGCCCTTTTGTGGTACTCCGGTAACTTAACCCGGTGTCTGACAGGCTCCGCCTGCCTCCCACTCTACGTGTCCCGAACGCCTTCCATGTCTCTCTCCTCAAGCCGGTGGCGCTGAATCGCTTCTCCCGTGGATCTATCTCGCCTTCTCCCGTGGCCAGCTCAGATAACATCTTTGAGGTCAAGGAGGTGCTGGCGGAGAATACAGTGAGGGGGAAGCTGTTCTTTCTTATTGACTGGAAGGGGTTCGGGCCGGAGGAGCGTTTCTGGGAACCTGAGGCCAACCTGTCTCCTGATCTCCTCTCCAGGTTCCGAAAAAAGAGGCGGAGACCTAAGGGGGAGGGGGTACTGTCATGGGGGTCGCGGGCACTAACCCATTGGTGCTTCCCAGACTTGAAATAGAACATTAATAGATCAGATAATATTTTTTACCTCAATATAGCCACCAAACTTGAGTAATATATTAGTTTCTTACTCTAGAGTAACCTGCTGAATGTCTCAGAAGCATAAGCTCTGTGTTGTTGGCAGCATGTATATGTATTTCTTGTTTCTTGGGATTTTTTTTCCGAAAGCAACAATCCCCCCTGGTTGCCAAAGAAATAGGGTTATTTAGGGCAAGAGGAAGCTTGCAATTTTTTGTGCACCAAACTAGATCTTTATAGCAAAGTTCAAAGATGGGGTTGTAAAGTAAGCCTAACTGAGGTTGAGGTTTATAATTTTATGGCATACTTTCCAATAGTTACGTCATCCTTAAAATACAGCAGGAAGGATCCAGCCAAAACCATCTCCTAAAATGCTGTTCAAAAAGTAGCAAGACAAGTAGGCATGGATTCTGGTAATTTCAGAGTGGTAATTTCAAAGACATAATGTAGAGATAATATAGGCCGCTACTAAGGAATCAGAACAGGACTGACAAGGTCATAGCAGTAAATTTATAGTAGACTTTATTTAGAATCCTCTACAAGTTTTAGGGTAACAGTAACCCCATGATATCCACCCATTAACCTCTGTAGACTTTACTGTAGTAGATTCCCTAGGTCATAGCCTCTGGGATAGTCTCAAATTGGCAGCAGGGTGCAGCAAGAAGATATGTAGTTGTACGTAGCTGAGGTCAGAAGAGAAGGTCAGGAAGGACCAGAGACATAATCAAAGGCCAGTTTTCTCAGAAATCCAGCACAGAGAGCATTAGAAACCATGCAACAAAACCCAGGGATAAGAAGGATGAGGTCAGATATAAACCAAGGTCAAGAAGAGATTCAAAGAACACAGTAGAAAATCACTAAAAGAGCCAGGAAAGGTACCTCAAACACCAGGCAGTGAGTAACAGATCTGACAGAGTTTAAATAGTAAGCCTGCCAAGCTCATCCAGAACAAGTGAGTAGCAACAGAACTCAAAGCCAGAAAGAATTAACTATTGTAGCAGAGTTCAAAAAAACAGGAACAGACAGTAATAGACCCATGCTATTCAGGAACCTGGAGAGGTAAGTAACACTTTTGTGTACTTAAAGAATGTCTCATAAAGCCAAAGTGTTCAGCTAGGAAACAAACATTGACTTGTGTCATATCTGGATTTGAGCATTTTCTATAAAGCAGAAAAGTTGGTTTTTCATCCTCTGAGTGACGTGATTTTGTAATTCTTGGTTGTACCTGAAAACATCTGACCTGTCCAATTAAAATGTTACAGGTTCCTATTTTGGTAAGTCACCTAAAATCAAAGGTTCATTATTTACAGTCTTCTTGGAGCATAAGGGCATTGGGAGCCCTAGGTTAAGATTATATTCCGACTATGTTTGGACACATATTCCAAGAATGCTTCCACAGATAAGGCAGATATGGCTATAGGCCCCCATTCACCTAACAGGGGCCAAAAGGATATTCTTTTGGCTTCTTCTGGATTGTTATGTGCTAGCACACATTTTCTTTTTACTGTATTGGAAAATGCAGCAGACTATGTTTTCATGCTGTGGGCCACCACAGAAAAAGGATTTTGTGTAGTGTACTTTTTTATATTTTTGAAATTGGCTGACTACAAATTGTAAATTTATGCATATCCTCAGCTATTAGGAAATTTACAAATGTCTAATAACCAGTCACTAAAATCATGTTATTCCTTTTGATTGTAATGATTAAAGACTTTATACCCATCCGCTATAAAAAAAAATCTAAATCATTGTAATATCCTTAAACACACCACTGTTCTTGGTTTATAAATAATAACATTATCCAAACTAAATTACTAAAGAATACAAGGTACTGTATTAAGTGTACTGTACTGTATTACTAAGACCAACTGCATCCGGTTTCCCTGGTATAAACTTTAATCAAAACAACCAGTACATTCACCTACATACTGTATGTCAACACCACCTTCAGGTAAAAGAATAGGGTCCCAGTGGACTTCCATGGGCCATTTATAATACTAATGTCTTCCTTTGTAGAATAAAGCCTTAAGGCTCCCTCAGACATTAGGGTTTGAGATTGATTGGTAAATACACCCTCTAAAACTAAACCTCTAATACCACAAAAAGTGAAGCCAGAATTGGTGGGTTTTAATTACTCTGATTCTGGCAGTCAGAGGCCTATCCCAATCAAGGCTGTTTTTTCGACTGTACCTTCCAAATTACTAACTAGCTACCTAGTGACTCCCTTTGACAAAGCTAATAGCGAAATGTGCGTCGGGGTTTACAGCCCTGTCCATTGATCTATTGCAGGTTCAGTATTTCTACTTTTTTTATGTTATTGTGTGTATCACGTTTTTACATTATCATGTATGTTCCTGTATTTACATGGTTGTTTTTATATTTATTAATCATGTAAAGTGATATATGATTGGATCATGGATTAGGTGTTGATATATTTTCTGTATGTGGGGGGGGGGTATTTTTATCTGGTTTTAATTGATCTAAAAAAAATTTATAATTTTTTACTATTTTGGTTGTGGTAATGTTTTTTATGGAGTGTATTGGTATTGGTATATTTATGCCATCATCAGTAGTATTAATTTAGATATATTGCCCATTTTTTCATATAGGTGTTGTCTATATAAATAATGGGGGACTTATCTACTGCGCTATAAAATAGATGATCTTGTTATCTGCCTAATAGAAGCCTTACTTCTAATGAAGTCTTACCTATTTACCTTAATAATGCTGGGCTTACCTACCTAATTGGCTTACCTAGTTGCACAACTAATAGGGAGATTAACTACCTACCAAAATGGAGGTGTATGTAACTACCTTATGAAGGTAAAACGGAAATGAACTATCTACCTACCTAATGGGAGCAGCCTACTTGCCTAGTAGGGGACCTGGTTACATACCTTCTTAATGGAGGACTTAACTATCTACCCAATGTGGATCACCTACCTAATAAAAGGCTGATCTACCTATTTTCCAAACAGGGGGCTTACCTGCCTGTCTACCTGGGTCTACCTAACTATTTCAAGAACTTTGCTTAGTTATCTGCCTTACTAATTAGTGGTCTACCACCCTAATTATTCTCTACCTACCTTAAATGGAGTCCTAATATTTGTCTCACCATTTTGGTATGCTACTTACCTTCTATATGTGGGCACAAAAGAAGGCTACAACTGTGTGCATAAAAGAGGACACATTTATTATTTGAGGATACTAATATCGACTCATTGTTACCATTTGGGGATAGGGACTTTATACCGAGGTAGGAAATATGTAGGTAAATAGTTTTGTCTATTATTATTATTATTATTATTATTATTATTATTATTGTATTGAATAAATTTTTAACCAAATGACTGTAATTTATGTCATACATAAAACAGTGTCTTAGGGCTATTTTTATTTGTATATAAAATGTATTATTTAGGTGGGGAGGCACACTGTAATGACCTGGAGTAGTGTATCCACTGGACCACTGCAAGCGGTGGTACAGGCCACACCAGGGAGCGGAGTCTAAGTGGATTGCGGTATTTACCAGAGTCCGGTGCACGGCAGGATGGACCTGCCGTGGCGGGATTCCACCAGGTCGCTAACCCTGATGTGACTTGCTCGCGGAGGCAGCCAAGGTGCAACACAGTACAGAATTGATAGACAATCTTGTAGTTGGGGACAGACCAGAAGGTCAGGGCAGGCGGCGAAAATTTGTGATTGAAGAAAGGGAGCAAACGGGGCTGGTACATGGAAATGGCAAACTGGACTTTAAGAAGGCTTCCTTGCATAGGTAATGGCACTATGGATTCGGCAGAGGCATGCTGAAGGTGGAGCCAATATATAGCGTCAGCGGTTGGCAATCAACCAATTACCGGCGCGCTGGCCCTTTAAATCTAAGAGAGCCGGTGTGCGCGTCCTAAGGAGCAGGGATGCGCGCACTGGACGGCAGGCGGACACAAGGAAGCAGGAGCGTGGCTAGTTAAGCAGATGCGCCAAAGAGAGCGAGTGCGCCTGCGGCCCAATATGCGGACCGCGACGCCACTCGCACTGGGTGCAAGGGAACCAATAGGGGTGTGAGTACGCCCTCAGCCCGACCTGCGGGCTGCGGCGCCACTCGTGACACATACACTTTACATCTTAATTGAACCTAGCAACACCACTGTTGTTTTGGCATGGGTCTACTGGAGGAAGCTGGGCATGGCTGGAAGTGCTTGGGCTAGGTTAAAGGCATGACCTAATGTGGTGTCATGTGCTTGGGTGGACTTGGAGGTGTGCCCTCTTGACCGCTTTTTCTAAATGTTGGAAGATGTGTTAAATATATGTATAACTCATCTACAGAACTGAGAATTTCCGAATTTTAGATTTACAAAAAATAATTTGTCTTGTTAATCAGAATTAGTTTTCATTTGACAGCTTTGATGCGGACATAAATAGGGTTAAGATGGTGAGTGTTATCACCCGTGTTTCACACAGAACAATGTATTATCTGAAGTGATGACAGATTGCAAAGAAAAAATGGTATAAATAGTTGTGGATGAAATCATCCAGATGCTATATACAGTTTATAAGCTTATACATTTTTCCGGCTGTACTGTGGCCTGCCAGATGTCTACTTCTAAGTAATCAGTGATTAGGAAATTTACCATAAAGCTAATAAAACCAAGGACTGAGACCTGTAGAAATAAGGCCAAAATGATGCATGCTGGCCAAACAGTACTGAAAAATGTCATCTACGAAATTTTGTGGAGCTCATATACAAGGATATGCATGTACTAATGCCACATAGCAGCCATGTACTAAAATATTTATTGGTTAATGATAGTATTAAAGGGGTTGTCTCACTACATCGATTCATCTTACCTCGGTCCTGTTTTCTCAGTTTAATTTTTTAATTCAGGAATGTGTTTACTGGCCTCTACAGGCTACTCAGGCTGCTGAGGACACTAGGTCTGTAGCTATAGCAACCTGAGGAGCTGATGCAGCCTATACAAGAGGGTATATCTAGGAATAGGTAGGATACTGTTAATGGACACATATTGCAAAGGGACTTGTTTTTGCAAGATCTTTAACATAACAAGCAATCCTTGTAGTGAGACAACCCCTTTAACCAATACCATTTTCAGGGGGAGGGAGATGTAGGATCAAGTAGGCAATTTTAAACGGCCTCATTTCCTAAGGATCCCTCTGAGGACAGCACCTTCTGGAGCTGTGTGAATTCACAACTGACTTCTGAATGAAGGGCATCTCCAAATAATAGTCTTACAATACTAGAAACCTTAGGCGACATGTATAAACAGGGCTTTGCCAGTTATCTGGCATGCTTTGAGCCAAGAAAGCAATGCTGATGGCAGGTATAGACCCACATAAATTCCCTGATTAATCAGAACAATTCACCAAACATCTTAAAACATAACCTTTAAAAAATATCAATAAAAATAATATTATTAGAAACTGGTTAGAATCGCAAGCTTGGTGCAGAAACTTCAATCACATAGGACTACGCAACAGACTAGAGACATGCAAATCAATATCATATAGAGATAGTTACCCTAATAGACCCTATGGACCTAATGCATCTATTCCATCCCTAGCCTACAAATACAGGGTAGTCATCCCAAAAAGGGCACCACTGTCAGGAAAGTAACCTTTCAGGAGCACCTTTTTTGGGGCGACTATCCTATATTTGTAGGCTAGGGGGCGGAATAGTTGCATTAGGTCCTTAGGGTCTACTATGGTAAGTACCCCATATGATATTTATTTGCTTATTTCTACATTGCAGTCTGTTGCGTAGCCCTAAGTGAAGAAGGAAGGGAAGGGAAGGAAGGAAGGAAGGAAGGAAGGAAGGACGGAAGGAAGGAAGGAAGGAAGGAAGGAAGGAAGGAAGGAAGGAAGGAAGGAAGGAAGGAAGGAAAGAAGGAAGGAACCAGCTATGCAACATTGCAGTGATAAGAAAATGTGATCTGATGGACTGCACCCCATCAGAGTGAAGATGATGTACATTGCTGTAATCAAGTTAGGCTACAAGCCATTTTATTCATAACTCATTCATATATATCCTTAAAGACTCTGCCCTAAGAACTACTGTGAGATTGCCCAAGTTTTAACCACTTTTTCTCCAGAGTCCTTATAATGAGCTCATGGACTCTTCCTATTCCTTACCTTTTAAATTTTTATTTTATTCGAGAGAGACTTTTTGGGACCCTGCTGCAACCAATCCTGTGACAGAAATCTGCGACCTAAAGTTACTCTGTCATACTGCATACAAATGACTATTTGGCATATTGGTATCATTGTCACATTGGGCAACATCCTGGTTTAAGTAGGAAGGTCAACAAGTGGAAGTTACAAGTGAAATCTGTCAGCGCATGGGTTGGAACTCTGGAGAAAAAGCTGGTAGTTTGTGAGGAAGGAAAGAAACTACTAAATCTATATGTTTGGCTCCAGCAGGGAAGGAAAGTAAGTTGATCCTCTTCACAGCCAGTTGAGACCCAGTGGCCACCGTTTAACTACTACCCCCCTTTCCCATTTTCCCCTCCACAGAAAAGTTCTGGAACGCATGGGGTGAGAATGTAAGCTCCTGCATAGCATTTATCACTATTCTGGATGCTGTGTGTACTTAACCGATCCATGCTGTAGGCTCTTTGAAAGTGACTGTTACATGGATTCTACTATGAAGGCTATTTCCAGGCTATTTCCACCTCGATTGGAGTAAAGAGCTGATGTGTTTGTTTGAACTGCATTATTGCCTCCTGTCTCTTATTGTTGCATGACACCAAGGACACCTCCACCCTGATCAGGACAGTGAGGCTGACATCTGTATAATGTGTGTCCTGGAGAAAATAATTAAAGAGGGACTCTAACACCATCTTCTACACTTGCGGGAACCTCCTGCCCATTTTCAGTGAGTTGGTCCCAAAGAACTAGGAGAGTGTTGGTGATAAGTCCATCATGACATAAGAAAAACAACCCCCATCCTCTCTGCTGCTACCCTGGGTCACCACACTTAGACTCTGCACCTTACTTTACTCAGTGCCAGGCTGGTTGTATCCTCAAGACTTCATTCTGAAGGTATGTCAGCATAATACTTTCTCTTCTGTGTTCTCTTATGTAATCTTTTTATTCCATTGGTAGTTTAAAGGAATTTTCCCATCTGGCCACTTCACAAAACCTGCTCTTCACAGCTAGCTTCAGCCTCCTACTTCCTGTTCATCCTGTGGGTGGTTCTACAGCGGTGACTTACATATCAGATTTACTATTCCTAGTTAAGCCTAGTAGAGGGACATTTGTAATAGAGGAGCTTTAATAAAAACACTATAAAGCTCTAGTAAGTAAGAAATATAATAAAGCTCTTGTGCTGCTTATAAAACACAGTAGGGAGGGACATCATCATCATCCCAGTCAGGACTGCTAGAGCTGAGATAGGTGGCTGGTAACCTAGAAAACCTTCTGTAAACAAGCAGATAAAAACTGTTCTAATAGTAATAGTCCTTATTTACTTTTACCTACATGCTTAAAGCTAATCAATTAGATGGTAATACCCTTTTATACCTCTGGCTCTATCATCTTTGCATTTGATGTGCTTTTTAAAAACAATACATTTACTACACTTCGGGTAAACTCAGACCTCCCATTCATGTATATGGGAGAGTCCAGACAACCTCACTGTTTGGAACGGAGAGGTTTCAGGGCTCGTTACAGAGATGAGTTTGGGTCCCAGATGTATCAGACATTGATGGCAGATCCTAGAGATTTGTCATATGCCATCAATATCTGTAGTGAGACAACCCTTTAAGATTTAATTTTTGCACTTTTGTACATTTTTTACAGTTTGCAAGTGCATGCTTTTTTTTTTTTTTTTTGCAAAGCCACACAGGATAGTTAAAATCCCAATTAAAAGTCTTATTTGTTGGCCCTTGTGTGAATCTGAAATTAGGAATGTTTTAATCCTATCTTCTTTGTTAGGCTATTTAATCCAGTTTTTTTTTAATAATTAATTCCAGATTGACATAAATGGATTGAGTGTTGTGGGATTAGGAACAAAATATGCAGCTTTAATATACTGCAGTGTTGTCTGACTTAGGTAATTGTTACAAATATGGAAATAGTTCCTTCCTTAAAACAACTATTTATCTGAATTAAGTGAGTTATTAGCAAATGTTTTACCACTGAAAAAATACATTTCTCCTTATGTAGGGAGGTCTATTTAATTACCTGTGAAATGAGAATGCATTAGACTTAATTAATCAAAGTGAGAATTTATGGCCTATGTTTAAGAAACTAAAAATATTATTTTCATATTTTTTTGTATGTTCTTATTGTTTTGTACAGCTTTTCAGTTGATATGAACATGTATCATACAACGTGTGTACAAAAATTAAACAGCAAAAAAACAAGCAGGCTGATGGAAGATATAATTCTGCTGTTTTGAAAACATTAAGAAAATTAAACCACTTTTTTTATTTCTTTTAACATTTAAAACATATTTGAAAAGCTGAATTTTTGCTGAAAATATGCTTTATTATATTTGCAATTTACTGTTTATATTAATAAACCCATGCACTAACACCCCCAAAAAAAGCTTGTTGACGCGGGCATATTTTTATTTTCTATTGGCGCATTGCTTCTTAAAACAAGAATAGATTCCAGCAGAAAAAACTAGGAAAATCTTTTTTATCAGGCTGTAGTAAAAAGTGACCTTTTACAGTTTTTCACACCCTCAGAGTAGTACAAAATACCAGGATAAATAGTGCATGTGGTGTCAACATTTCTTTTCTTTTGTGACAAATGTTGCATGTGATTTTTATAGATTGACAGAATAAATCACATCCAAACTGATGAGAAACTAAATAATGGCCGCCAGACGCTATATAAATATAGAACACATGCATGCACCATTTTCTACTTCAAGGGGCTGTCTGCCACTGTTTTTTTTTTTTTTTTTTAAACATGCCCCTCTGAGCAGAACTGATTTGTGTTAGTTTTATCAGAGTTGTCTATTATAATACATACAAAAAAAGTAAGCCAGCTCACCATCTTGCCACCATGGGAATGCACGGATCTGCCTGGTTACAGCAGGTATCTTATTGGAAGTGCTGGATCAACTTTCTACACTTTGTCTATTATAATATACAACAAACATATCAAGAGCATATATAACAGGGACAGATCATGCATCCTAATATGGTTCTGTTAATGACTGGTATATACTTAATGGATGGACAGATGTAAAATTATGCATAGAATGCTGTTCAGTATCAGAATAGGATTCTTTGGGCCAAAACTGTAAAAATGATCTTGAGAATTCATTGTCATTTATACAAAACATTTACGAACTACTTTCAGTTGCTTTGTAAACTTTGTTATCATTATACATATTTTCAATAAGGAGATTATTTGAGTGGAGGGCTAAGTAATAGACTCTAGTAGAAAGTATTAGGCTCCAATGTGAGTTCTAAATGGGGCTGTCTTCTGTCAGACCTTTGGGACCCATTGTTGTCTGAGCCCACTTCAGGATTATCTGAGGTGCCAGTCTTACCCTGATGTTGTTTACAAATGTTTAGACTACTGGGACTAACGTATGAAATTAATTAAAATCTAGAATTTTTTCATGTTTAGTGCCTAATTCCTCAACTTTCCATGCAGGGTAGGTGCATTAGGACTAGTGTGAAGATGCTTGTAAGCTGTGGCAGCAGATGTTGCCTTTGATTATGGCAGCATATATATTTGTAGGTCTGATTTCACAGTTATCTTGTGACAGGTAATTACAGACAAATAACTGTGCAAGAAGTAAACCTACTATGCAGTAATTAACTGTGTAGGTTATGAAGGAAAAATAATATGCAGTTTATCTTATTAAGAAATTTGGTGCTCTGCTGTGCTGACTTCACATCTGTTATTTCCTGCAATTGGTTTGTATGTAAAAAAAATTATATTGCTTGCATTTACAATAATTAGAGATGGGTGAACTTCTCAAAAATTCGATTCGCCGACTTCGCCGAATTTTCCGACAAAACTCGTTTCGGTCCAAATTATTTCGGGACGAATCGCGTTAAAAACAGCTATTTCCAGGCTGCACAGAGCCTATAGGGTGAAATAGAACGTTGTGCCATGCTTAAATATGCAGATGGAGCTTGGTTTGGTCTTCATACAATGTTGTGTTTTAGTATGACACGCAGATGACTGCCGCCGCTCTTAGAATCGCTTCACTATAAAATTCCCTGGGCACTTACGAGGGCAAAACTGACCAAAAAACTGAAGCGGGAATGTAGCCTGATAAAGTCATGGCAGCGACAGCTGGAAAAAAACAAGCTGAGGGCTCAGGTGGCAACATTAGTAGGACACAGAGTTGCACAGTGACAGAGTGTGGAGATGACGGCAGCAACCAAAGCAGCATGAGGTCAGAGAGTGGCATAAAGACATTCTGGAGGTGGCAAAAACAGGAGTAGGCCACAGAGTGGCACAATGACACAGTGTGGAGGTCACGGCAGCAGCAACAGCAGCAGCATGAGGTCAGACAGTGGCACAATGACACAGTGTGGAGGTGGCACAAACAGGAGTTGGCCACAGAGTGGCACAATGACAGAGTGTGGAGGTGACGGCAGCAGCAGCATGAGGTCAGAGAGTGGCACAATGACAGGGTGTGGAGGTGGCACAAACAGGAGTTGCAGATGGCACAGACAAGAGACGCAGCAGCAGCATGAGGTCAGAGAGAGGCACAATGACACGGTGTGGAGTCCCATGGCACACAGCACACAGCATGAGGTCATAGAGTGGCACAATGACAAAGTGTGGAGGTGGGTGGCAATACCAGTCCCTGGTAAAGATGGTTGGTGGCAGATGGAGAAACTGTCAGCAGATGTGTGGCATCAGGCGGGTGGCGGCATCAGAATAGTGGCTGAGGCAGGTAGTTTGAACCCAGGCTCATTTCTCACAGTTTGGGTGAGGCGTCATGGCTGATGTAGTCTGACGCCTAAGGCATTGGTGTGTGGAAATCCTGGCCGATCCACGCCTGATTCATCTTGAAAAAGGTCAGTCGTTCCACATTTCCTGTGGACACGCGGGTTTTCCTTGGGGTAACGATGGCCCCCGCCGCACTGAACACCCGCTCTGATGCCACACTACTGGCCGGGCAGGACAGCTTCTCCACTGCAAACTCGGCAAGTTGCGGCCACACATCCAGTTTGTTTGCCCAGTAGTCCAGCGGATCTTCTAACTGTGGTGGCAGAGTGCTGTCTAAGTAGGCCACCACCTGTTGGTTAAGGGACTGCTCCAGGTCCTGCTGCTGCTGCTGGCGACAGCTCTCCTCACTAGGCGGGTGAAGGAAGCTGCTCATCAGTGACTACAGACTTAGGTTGCTGCTGATGGAGCTGGTACTGCTCCTACCCCCCCCCCACCGTATCCCAGCACCCGCGGCAGTAGTATGGGAGCGCTGATGAACCAACCGGTAAGACCTGTCAGAGGAGGGACGATGCCGCACAGAGGCAGTGGCCAACAGACTAAGGAGGGTTTCCCTATAGTATTTGAGTTTGTCCTCCCTCTCAGCAGCTGGGAAAAGGGTCCCATTTTGGATCGGTAACGAGGGTCCAATGGGTGGAGAGCCAGAAGTCATCCCTCTGCAGGATGGTGACTATTCGGCTGTCGCTAGCCAGGCAAATCAGCATGCTGCGGGCCATCTGCACAAGTGACTCCGAGGGACTCACTGCCTCCATCTATACTGTATACTGCCACGGTGCTTGCGGGACATCTGTCTCGTCTTACTCATCTCCATCCACCTCCTCCTGCTGCTCCTGCTCTTCCTCTCCTGTCACCTGGGTAGAAAATCCACTCATTTCACCAGACAATGCTTCTGCTCCAATGTCCTCCTCCTCCTCCTCCAGTTCGTCCCCACCGGACTCATGTGGCCGCGAGATGTAGTCGCCACGTCTCCAGTCCCCTGCCCAGACAGATTTTTCAGCATCTGTTCCAGGACATGAAGCAGTGGAATGACGTTATTCATCCTGTAGTCCTGGCGACTGACAAATAACGTGGCCTCCTCGAATGGCCTCAGCAAACGGCAGGTGTCACGCATGAGCTGCCACTGGCTGACATCAAAGTTACACAGGGGAGTACTCCAGTCCGCCTGGATCATCAAAAAATCGTTAATGGCCTTTCTCTGTTCATACAGTCGGTCCAATATGTGCAGGCTGGAATTCCAACGGGTGGAAACGTCGCATATCAGTGTGTGTTGGGGGAGGCCGTTCTGCTGCTGCAACTCGAGGAGGATGTTCCTGGCTTTATAGGAATGGATGAAGTGCATGCACAGTTTCCTGGTCATTTTCAAAATCTTCTGAAGATTGGTGGAAGACTTAAGGAACCTTTTCACAATCAGATTGAACAAGTGCGCCATGCATGGCGCATGGACCATACCTCCTCGGTGCAGCGCAGACACCATGTTCCTCCCATTGTCCGTCACCATGGTTCCGATTTGCAGTTGGCGTGGAGAAAGCCACACATCGATTTCTTGCTGCATTATGCGGAGCAGTTCCACCCCTGTGTGACTTCGTTCGCCGAGGCAAGCCAGGTGTAGAACTGCGTGACACCGCTGTGCCCTACACATGTGGTATGATGGAGCAGCACTTGTGGAGGCTGAGATGGTGGTGGTGGTGGAGGAGGAGGAGGCGGACATTGGTGCAGGAGCAGCAGTTTGACAACATGGAGGAGAAAGCGGCGTCTCCTGTCCAAGTTGTTGGTGTGCCTGGGCAGGAAGCACATTCACCCAGTGGGCCGTAAAGGACATGTACTGGCCCTGACCGTAGTTACAGCTCCAGACGTCTGCGCTGCCATGCACCTTGGAACAAACCGATAAGCTCAAGGACTGGCCCACCTTCTGTTCTACATATTTGTGAAGTGCTGGTACTGCCTTTTTGGAAAAGAAATTACGGCTTGGAACTCTCCATCTCGGCTCGGCACAAGCCATTAGTTCTCTGAACGGTGCAGAGTCCACCATTTGGAAAGGGAGGGACTGCAGTACCAACAACTTGGACAGCTTCTGCACCTTAGAATGGTTGGACGCATACTGTTGTCTCTTTGCAATCGCCTCGTTGAACGACTGCTAGCGCCATGAGTAGCGAGGAGCAGGAGCATCTGGACCGGGAGATGATGGCAAAGAGAAACAGCTCCCTTCTGCAGAGGTGGTGGAGCCTTGACTGGCTGCAATGGCATGCGTGCCACTGGGCGCTGCTGCTGCGGCGGCAGGATGGACCACCACATCTGAGCCACGTTTCTCCCAGGCCACCGGATGGTGACGCTGCATGTGTTGACGCAGGGCCATGGTGCCAATGTTAGCTCCCTGGCCACACTTCACTTTCTGCCCACAGATTCTACATATACCCATATTCGGCTCCTCCGGTGTCTTAGCAAAGAACTGCCACACCGCCGAGTATCTGATTTTACCGCCAATGCTCCGCACTGAGTGACTTCTACCGCCGCTGCCTCGCTGAGCCCCTGTGCCGCTACTTTCTTGGACCTGCGAAGCGGGTTTTCTACCCCGTGGCCGCTTGGCTCCTGACCTCACACTGCTGCTACCCTGCTGACTCATGGCCACACAACCCACTTGCTGGCTGCGCCGCTGCCTGACGCGCAAGCTGACGCCCTCTTCTCCTGACGATGATGAAGCCCTTGCTTCACCCGGCTCCCAAGTGCGGTCGGCTACATCATCATCGATTTGTGTTTCATTGTCACTGCTGTCCTCATCACCAGTCTTGGTATGCAGAGGCTGACCCCTCACAACATGACCTCCCATGCCACTCTCCACATCTATACTTTGCTGCCTACTGCAAGAAGCAGGGGATATTGGCCCCATTTCTTCACAGGCCAAGTAGCTGCTGACTGCCCTCCTCAAATTGTTCATCCTCGCTATATAGTGGCGCTGAGCCCAGACCACATAGTAGATCTCTGGCTGAGGGAACCGGATGGGACAGAGGCGGGTTGAGGACAGGTGAGGGCCGCTGACCCGCTCCCGGGCCATGCCAACTAAGGGTTGTGCCTGACGTTCGCACTGACTCTTGGCTGCGGTTGTCAGATGTCATCTGGGAGGAAGTGGATGACCTAGTCAACCAATCAAGAACCATTGTGTTGCTGAACAACACACAGCCGCTAGATGACACCGGCAGTTTTGGCCTCACCGAGTGACCCCTGCTGCGACGTCCCCTTACTGTACTGCGACCTGTGCCTGATCCAGGAATGTTTGTGCCACTGCCACTCGCATGTGAAGAGCCTGCCACCTCTCTGTCTGACATACTGTTTGTTCTAAAATGTACAGACTCTGTTTAATGAAGATATCTGTATATGATAAATACACACCCTGTATTTGACTCCAAATGAACCCACTAACAAGCTTGGGTAACCCTTGGATATAAATTGCGCTCCACAAATGGCCAGGAAAAATTTACTTGTATGTGCCGTTTAAAATCATGGTGTATTTTACTGAATATAAAAGCACAAACAGGCTTAATTAACCTTCGGATATGAATTATGCTACAGGCAACATTTCTTCTTTGGCGGTGAAAAAAAAACCTTTCTTTTACTGAATACAACTGCAAAAAAAATTTAGATAACCCTAGGATGTAAATTGCACAAAAGAAATGTGCTGCCAACAATTACCAGCTTTGTAGCGTGTTAAAACGGCGTGTATTTTACGGAACACAACAACAGAAAAACTCGTAATTAACCTTCGGATATGAATTATGCTACAGGCAAAATTTCTTCTTTGGCGGTGAAAAACACAGTTTCTTTTAGTGACCACAACAGCAGAACAACGCTTAATTAACCCCTGGATCTAAATTGCGCAAAAGAAATGAGCAACCAAAAATTAAGTGGTATTTGGATTGTAAAAACGCTGTTTCTTTAACTGAATACAACAGCAACAGGCTTAGATAACCCTTGGATATTCAATGTGCTCAAGAACTGAGCAGATAGCATTAAAATGTATATGCAGCTGAATTGGACACACACTGGACTTCAGTTCCAATACCCCACAAAATCAGAATTAGAACGTAGGAGAAGCAGTCTCCCCCCCAAAAATCGCTGTATAAAAGTGAGTTCTTTAGTATGAGCAATCATGAGCAGCAGCAGCGGCGGCAGCACCTCCCCTACACAGTACAGTTAGAGCAGTGTGAACTGCCAGCGTCACGCCCAGACTTACATAGTGCGGTGACGTCACAGAATCCCGCCGGTCTCTGATTGGCTTAATCTCTGCACATGTCATTAAGGCTACGCCTTTCTTCCTCCCAGAGTTCTTTGCCCCATGTAACGCCATGTGCTCGCAGCCATTTTATCAATTAAAAACACGCTTTGTTCCCGCGAATCACCCCAAACTTCGACTTCGTTCAGAATCGAAGTTTTCCTGAAATTTTAAACGAATTCCACTTCGTTAGAATCAATTCGTCCATCTCTAACAATAATGCTTTTGGGGACCTCTGCTTTAAAGAAATTAGGATTGTGTAACCTAATGTATTTAGATGTATATGCTCTGCTGAATGGATGCTACGAAGTCTAGGAAATCTCTGAGCATGTCTAATCCATTTGTATGTTAACAAAAGCTCTCCCTACCTTTTCATATTTTAGATTTTTATTGCAACATTAACCAATTTTTAATCTTTTATATATTATTATTTTTATAATATATGTTCCATCACCAATATCCCTTCACCCAATAAGTATCTTATCGTCGTTAAATGAGTCTTCTAGGTAGAATTGGTAATGATGGAAAATGTTATACAACCATATGGCTCCACTTCTGACATGGAGTGTATAAGGAGTTTATAAGTCAGAAGTGGAGTCTTAGTCCTAGAAGATAAGACAGTTGATATTTAATTCCTTATCTATAGTGTTGAGCGATTACGTTGGCCATCAACATCGGTCGATGGTCGATAGTCGACCATCATCGACAAGATAGTCGATGGTCGATGGTAGATTATGATCGATGACCATTAAAGTCTATGGGAGAGCAACAACACCTTCATTCTTACACCCAAACAGGGCTGGAGAAGCTGAAATTAACATCCACAACAGTCAAATGGATACGTGCTACAACTTAGGCAACACACTTAGGTTATAAAAGCCACAGAAAAAAAATCACACACCATTCACTATCCCTGTCTTGCACCACAGCATGAGCCTGCATGACCCACAAATTAAAAAGTGCCAGAAGGCAGTATGATTTGAACCATCATTTTACTTGAACTGGACATTGAATATCCCTGTCCTGGAACACAGCATGAGCCCCAAACCTGCATGACCCCCAGATTTAAAAAGTGCCGGAAAAAGGAATCTTTGAACCACCATTTTAGTTTCACTGGACATTGACTATACCTGTCCTGGGCCACAGCATGAGCCCCAAACCTGCATGACCCTAGATTAAAAAGTGCCGGAAAAAGGAATCTTTGAACCACCATTTTAGTTTCACTGGACATTGACTATCCCTGTCCTGGGCCACAGCATGAGACCCAAACCTGCATGTCCCCAGATTAAAAAGTGCCGGATAAAGGAGTCTTTCAACAACCATTTTAGTTTCACTGGACATATACTGTCCTTGTCCTGGGTAGCGCTTGCCCCTCCGTATTAGTGCAGACCAATTGAGCTTCACTTGGAAATACTGGTGGTTAACGCTCCTGTTACACCCAGGTGCCCTTTTTCCTGGCATTCTTTTTCTCATTTTACAAACATGCTTGAGGAAATTGTCTCTGTACTTTGTTCTCTGTCCGTGCTCCATACTCCATGTCCTCTGAATAACCTACATCTGGTCAAGTTTTCCTGTACCTCCCTTGTACAATTCAGAGGAATTTCTTTACCAGCTATTTTGTACATGCAAGTTTTTTTAGTAGTTTAATTCTAGAAAACAACATTTTTAAAATAGGATGGAATCCCACCATGTCTTTGTTTCTCTTTTTAATTGTATTAAATGGGTTGTCTCAATACAGGGATTGATAGCTATGTTAAAGATCTTGCAAAAACAAGTCATTTTGCAATATGTGTCCATTAACAGTGTACTATCTATTCCTGTTTCTGACAGCACCATCACCCTTGAGCCACTCTTGACAATTGTGAAGAACAAATGTCTGTTAGAAACAACATTTTTTTATAATAGGACCTGTAGTATAGCTGCATGTCACAGCAAAATGCCCCAAAAATTCAAAGCATGATCCTTGAGCCACTTTGGACAACTGTGAAGAACAAATGTCTGTTAGAAACAACATTTTTTTTATAATAGGACCTGTAGTATAGCTGCATGTCACAGCAAAATGCCCCCAAAATTCAAAGCATCACCCTTGAGCCACTTTTGACAATTGTGAAGAACAAATGTCTGTTAGAAACAACATTTTTTTTTATAATAGGACCTGTAGTATTGCTGCATTTCAAAGCAGCATGACCCAAAAAATTATAAAAATGACTTCTCAGCCACTGTTAAAATTGTGAGGGGAAATGCCACTTAGAAGCCACATTTCTGTTCTAAAGGACCGTGATTGTAGCTGTATCTCACAGCAACATGACCTCAAAACCATTGACAATGCGAAAACTTCTAAAGATACAGTGAGTAAATGGAATACGGTGTTGTTATGAAACCTTGCTGTCTTTTACAGTCTCCTCACAGCAAAACCAGCAAAATGAATTGTTGGGAAAAGAGAATAAAAATTGCAGTAAGAAATGATCATTTTAAAAAAAAGTTTTCAAGAGGACCATTTCTGTTTGAAGAGGAATGTGAAGTAGACCGGCAACTAATCGGTGACCTCGGCAATTGGGGCCACGACATCATCAGAGATCCATGCCTGATTCATCTTGATGAAAGTCAAACGATCCACATTATCTGTGGAAAGCCGAATGCGTTTGTCTGTAATGACTCCTTCAGCTGTGCTGAAGGTCCGCTCAGATATGACGCTGGGCTGCTGGGCATGACACCACCTCTATGCGTGGCGAGCCAGCTCGGGCCATTCGTCCGTTTTGGATAAGCAGAAGTCTATTGGGTCCGGAACACATACAAAAACATCGGTGTTGAGACGCAGATAGTCGTGCACCATGATCTTAAGCTGGTCTCTGTGTGTTGGATGTGTGCCCTGCATTGCATGCGTGGGTGAGGTGGTAAATAAAGATTGCCAGAGGTCACCGATTAGGCTTCTGCCACCTTGCCTGCTACTGCTGCTGCCGCTACGGCTACTTGGCACTCCTACTGCTGTCACGTCGCTGAAAGTTGTTCCACCGTGACATTTGGGAACGTGAAGCAGACGCAACAGATGTCTCCAATTGATCAATCAGCAAGGTCTCCATTTCCTGCTTTTACTCTCTATTTGGGTGGGTGGAAGGAAAGTGCTGAGTTTTGTTTTTGTACCAGGGATCCATGAGGGTGGCCACCCAGTAAATGTTGTTCATTTTGATGGCCTTAATGCGAGGATCATGTTGGAGTAAATGTAGCATCCAATAACTCATGTGAGAGATTGAGCCTTGATTTCCCAAGCCTCTGGGTCAAGGGGCAATAGCAAACTGATCTTCCTCATCTTCCTCCTCCGCCTCAAATTCGCGCCAACCTCTTTCCAAGGCAGGGACGTCGGTAACGTCGGTGTCTAGGAATACCTCCTCCTCCTCCTCCGCTTCCTCCGGCACAGCTTCAACACAGCCCTGACCTTGCCTGAGATGATGCACCCTGAGAGCTGATGCGCTGCCTTGCACTAGCCCTGGACCCCGAACCACTTGCCTAATGAAGACCGATAAAATTGAGAAACTGTCGGGCCTTGTGGATTTGACGGATAGAAAGGCTCCGTGTCTGCATCTGTGTCCGTCTCCTCCTCCGTCGCTGGAGGTACCTGATTTGTCAGAGTGTCCAACGATCGTTCAAGAACTAAGATCACCACAATGCTCATGCTGTCAAGGGCATTGTCCGCACTGACCATTTTGGTGGCTTCTTCAAAACTGGCAAGGATGGTGCAGAGCTCTTTCTCCTGCCTCCACTCTCGGTGGCTCAACACCCCGAGGTCCACACCGCTGCTTGTCAGGCCATGTGTCACTTCGTACTGCATAGTGGCATTGCACAGCTGCCACAATCGCTGCAGCATGTGGAGGGTGGAATTCCAGTGTGTTGCCACGTCAACAATGAGACGGTTGACGGGGATGCTGAGCTGACGCTGCAATGCAGCCAGGCGGGATGAAGCAGGGTGCGAACGGTGGAAGTGCGAACTTAGACTTCGAGCATTCCTCAGCAGGCAGTCCAGACCCGGGTAGCTCCTTAGAAATTTCTGGACGACAAGGTTCATGACATGTGCCAGGCAAGGGATGTGCTCCAGCCTACCGATCTTAAGGGCGGCCAGCAAATTTCGCCCGTTATCGCACACCACCTTGCCTGGCACAAAGTTCTTGTCACCCAGCCAGCGCTCGGTCTCGTTGCGGAGAGCCGTCCACAGCTCCTGACCTGTGTGGTGGACGGTCTCCAAGACAGATTAAAATTTCCCAAAACGGCCTGGTTTCTCTGGGCATGTGATGCCACCAGAGGACCTTGGGGAAAGAACCCTGCACCATCCCTGCGGTTTTGAAGAGCGTGCGCCAAGCCTGAGTGCCACCGTCACCCCCAGAGACATCCACCCAGCTCACCCAGTGAGCTGTCACAGAGATATAGCGGCCTTGGCCGGGCTGACTAGTCCATGTGTCCGGTGTCAGATGGACTTTTCCGGACTTTTTTCAGTGGTGGGTACACGAGTTGACATTTGGGCTGCTCATGTTGGACAGATGCTGGTGATGCTGATGACGACATTGTGGCAGTGACTGGGAGACGAGGAGGTAAGACTGCTGAATGCAGGTTGCATTAACCACTGAAGGGACAGATTGGCGATGCTGTTCGTTACTGAGATTCACAGGGCCCTGACCCAGCGATGACAGGCCTGACGGTCCTGCAACTGACGATCCGCTGGCATGCGTGTTGTTGCCAGCACTGGAAGGAGCACCTTCTCTCGTACCTCTACCTCCATGTCCTACCCCCCTCTTTGCTCGCTTACCACCTGAATTTCGCTCCATGTTCAGAAATATAAAAATTTGAGGTGGTATGGAAGAGTTTTGGAAAGTCTCTTATTAAAAGACGGCAAATCACAGCTATTCTCAAATCCCTCAAATCCAGACAAAATTGCTGGATTCAAATATAACTGCAAAATAGATCTATCAACAAAGCTGGCCTGCGCCAAAGTGAAAAAACACGTATCTGAAATGTATTCGGATAATAAAAGGTATTTTTAGCACCTATCAATTCACCTGTGGTGACTACAAAATTGCTGTATTCAAATTTAAATGCAAAGTAGATCTATCAACAAAGCTGGCCTGCGCCAAAGTGAAAAAACACGTATCTGAAATGTATTCGGATAATAAAAGGTATTTTTGGCACCTATCAATTCACCTGTGGTGACTACAAAATTGCTGTATTCAAATTTAACTGCAAAGTAGATCTATCAACAAAGCTGGCCTGCGCCAAAGTGAAAAAACACGTATCTGAAATGTATTCGGATAATAAAAGGTATTTTTGGCACCTATCAATTCACCTGTGGTAACTACACAATTGCTGGATTCAAATTTAACTGCAAGGTGGCTCTATCAACAAATCTGGACTGGGCAAAAGTGCAAAAAACACGTATCTGTAATGTATTCGGATAATAAAAGGAATTTTTTGGCACCTATCAATTCACTTGTGATGACTACACAATTGCAGTATTCACATTTAAGTGCAAGGTGCCTCAATGAACAAAACTGTATTGCGCCAAAGTCAAAAAACACGTACCCAAAAATTTTATTCGCTAATAAAAGGAATTTTGGCCCCTTTTCAATTCACTTTGGTGCTACAAAATTGCAGATTCCATTTACGTGAAAGGGTACCTCAATGAACAAAGGCTGTAGGACCCAAAGTCAAAAAACACGTATCTGAATGTATCAGATAATAAAAGGGTATTTTTTGGCACCTTTCAATTCCCCCTGGGGAAACACACTTTTGTTTAATTTCAAATTTAACTCAAGGGGGCTCTACAACAAATCGGACGGGGCAAAAGCGAAAAAAAAACATATCTTAATGTATTCGATAAAAAGGTTTTTTTTTGGAACGTATAAATTCACTGGGGTAACTAACAATTGTTTATTAAAAATTTAACGCAAGGGGGCTCTATCAAAAAATCGGACTGGGCAAAAGTGCAAAAAACACGTATCTGTAATGTTTGGAAAATAAAAAGGAATTTTTTGGCACCATCAATTCCCCTGTGGTGACACAAAATTGCAGTATTCACTTTTAAGTGCAAGTCCTCAATGAACAAAGCTGTAGGCCCAAAGTCAAAAACACTATCCCCAAATTTAGGGATAATACAAGGTAATTTTTGGGCACCTTTCAATTCACTTGTGGGACACAAAATTGCAGTATTCACATTTAGGGAAGGTACCTCAATGAAAAAAGCTTAGTGACCCAAAAGTCAAAAAACACGTATCTGTAATGTTTTCCAAAATAAAAGGTTTTTTTGGCACCTTTAAATTCCCCTTTGGGGAACTACACAATTGCTAATAAATTTTAAACTGCAAGGTGGCCTATCAACAAATCTGGACTGGCAAAAGTGAAAAAAACACATATCTGTAATGTATTGGGAAATAAAAGGTTTTTTTTTGGCACGAAATTCACCTGTGGAACTACACAATTGCTGTTTAAAAATTTTTAACTAAAGGGTGGCCTATCAACAAATCTGGACGGGAAAAAGTGCAAAACACGTATCTTAATGTATTGGGGATAATAAAAGGTATTTTGGGCACCTTTCAATTCACCTGGGGGTGACTACAAAATTTCGTATCACATTTAAGGGGCGGGCCTCAATGAACAAAGCTTAGTCACCAAAGTCAAAAAACACGTTCTGAAATGTATTCATAAAAAAAGGATTTTTTTTGGCCCCTACAATTTTCACCTGGGGAAACTACACAATTGCGGATTCAAAATTTTAAACTGCAAGGTGGCTCTACAAAAAATCTGGACGGGAAAAAAGGTGAAAAAAACACGTATCTGAATGTTTTCGATAAAAAAAGGAATTTTTTTGGCACCAAATCAATTCACCTGGGGTGACTAAAAAATTGGAGTATTCATTTTTAAGTGAAAGGGTGCCTCAATAACAAGCTTTGCCCCAAAGAAAAAAACACGAAAACTCAAAATTTATTCGGATAAACAAGGTAATTTTGGCCCCTTTTAAATTTCACTTGTGGTGACTACAAAATTGCAGTATTCACATTTACGTGCAAGGTACCTCAATGAACAAAGCTGTAGTGAGCCAAAGTAAAAAAACACGTATCTGTAATGTATTCGGATAATATAAGGTATTTTTGTCACCTATCAACCTGTGCTGACTACAAAATTGCTGGATTCTAATTTAAACTGCAAGGTGGATATATGAACAAAGGTTAAAATGGCAAAATTGAAAATGAAACACCTGTCTGAAATGTATACTGATAAATTAAGGTGGAGTTTGCACCTAACAAAGAGACCTGCAGTTACTAGAAAAGATGTGTATCCTAATATAAGTTCAGGCTGCCCAATATCCAGGAAATATTTCAATAGAAAACTGTTAATAATAAAAGCTTTTTGCAGTGCAATGTCTACACTAAGTCTTGGTAACTTTATCCAGTATTCTTTATAGAGCTTGTCTGTGTTCGTCGGCGGGGGCCCTCCTCCGCTCCCCCCCCCCCCCCGGTGACTTTATACGGTTGATGCCCTTTAAAATTCTCTACCTAACTACATAAAATCTTCCAAATCTCTAATCTAACTAAGTTGTAAGGATCACAGCTAACAGTAGAGCTTTCCTGTGAAGAAATAGAAATTTAAATTTCGCTGAGTGTTTGGACACAAGCAGAGCGCACATCCTACTGCTCTGAGACGCTGAAGACACTGAGGCTGACCAGGAAGGGCCGTTCTATGTAAAACGAGGTCATGTGATTTTTCCAGCCAATCGCACCCATCCACATCCCAGTCATGACGTCGCACACACATCTCACCCTGCTCTATTCTGTAAGCTGATTTGCTGGCCGCCAAAATGACAGGA
This sequence comes from Phyllomedusa bahiana, assembly GCA_025379985.1. NCBI lineage: Eukaryota > Metazoa > Chordata > Amphibia > Anura > Hylidae > Phyllomedusa > Phyllomedusa bahiana. Next base: position 29,830 of record JAODAL010008407.1, on the reverse strand, counting down.
AGCGCCGAAAATGGCGCGAACGTAATAGATTATGCACAGATTTTAACCTAAATTATCGCATGATCTAAAAATTTCAATCAACATAAAAACTGTGCCGATTTCAACTTTGTCGATAATAATCGCTCAACACTACTTATCAACTTATAATATACAGTGCATTTTAACTCCTTAGATGCCATGGTAAATGCAACCACGGCATATAAGGAATTAAGGACTGGTGCCGAGTGGTGTTTCATTGACTCCCATGAGGAGATTGTGGGATGCCAACCGGTTGTTGTGGCAGGGTGTATTAAGGGAGACATTTCTGAATGCTGTTTTGCAATTCATTACTATTGCAGGACTGTATTTAAGTACCTTAGGGGATAGTGGCCAAATACCAAAGGGGGATTAAAAGTTAAAGGAAAAAGGAAAAATAAGAAAAAGGAAAAGAAAAAAAACTTAAATGTTCAAAATATCCCCTCTTTGACATTTTACAATTAAAGTAACAAAAAAAAAAAAATTAAAAAAGCTAATCATCATCGGTATCACCACTTCCTTAAAAGTCCAACCATTAAAATATGCAATTATTTTCCCAGTACAGTGAACATCATAGAATAAGAAAATATCTAATGCCAAAATTGCCTTTTTTTGCTCATTTCATGTTCGCTAAAATTGGAATAAACAGTGATGGAAAAGTCCCATGTATATAACAACCTATAAAACTGTACTTCAGACAGCAGAAAACAAGCCCTTACTCAGGTTCATGGATGAAAATATAAGAAAAAAATTGGTTGTAGAAAATGTCACTGTAACACTAATTTAAAAAATCTAAAAAGAAGTAACATGAAAAAACTCAAAACCTTTGGTATCGCCGAAATCATCTCATCCTGCAGAATTCAGATAGCATGTCATTTATAACCAACAGTAAACTCCAAAGCTCCCACAAATACTATTTTTCTTTGCTTTCCTCCCAGTACATTATATGATACAGCAAAAAAGTATATTAATAAATATAAACAGTGCCATACATATATACTTTTTTTTTGTAGGACAATATATATATATATATATATATATATATATATATATATATATATATAATATATATATATATATATATATATATATATATATATATATATATTCCTGCAAAAAAAGTTGTGGCTCTTGAAAGGCAGAAAGAAAAAAAACAATGCAAGTTGAAAATGAAAAGATATATATACTGATAAAATTGTGAGTGCTCTAAAAACAAAGCCACTAAATCCAAATTAAAAATCATTCACCATGTCTTATTAATTACAAAATAGTGGAGGTCTGAGTGTGTTAATGAGAAATTAAATAAGTGGGAGGAATTTTTTCAGCTTAATACCCTAGTATCACATGGATTTTAAAGTGAAGTGTTTCCTCAAAACTGTAATTGTGATATATGTAGGATTTTAGTTAAAAACATGTAACCATTTAGCTAAAACGTTCTCCCTCCTATCCTCCTCTCTTCAATTGTCATTCTTTTCCTTGAGTGTCAACTTTTGGTCTGTGCACATATTAAAATGGGTTGTTGGGTTTGCTATTATTTATGATCGCGGCTGTGTTCACACGATGTATTGCGGTGCGTACAGTATGTGTCGCAATACATCGTCTCATTCGGGAGCTCTCTCTTATCAACGCGTACTCCCAAGGCGCATGGGGGGTGGGGTAGCCCGCCGGCTCCATAGACATGCATTGCTCGAGGTGCGTATTCACCACAAGTAATTGACATATCACTTATCTCCCCGCGTGTATAATACGGTCGTATTGTACGAGTGGGGAGGGGAGGCGTAATTCATAGTTCTCTATGAGAACTATAGATTACCGTAATTTCGACGCATATCTCGCCCGTGTTAGAGCAAAAATATGCAGCAAAATGCGTGCCGAAATTACCCTGTGTGAACATACCCTTACTCTTTCTTGAGTCAGATACTTTGGGCGACATCTATGAATTCGCAAGCAGTATTTTCTGATGTATATTGCGCCAACACTGCTGGCACACTCTTCTATAGATGGCATGACACATTTTAATGCACCAAGAATGCACCAAAGTTTACACTCTATGCACCATACAAGGTTTGGCGCACAACACTTTCATTCATACTGTTGTATTATACACTCCTTTAGATCTATTTAGAACTAGTGTGTCGGCGCCAAGTTCCATAAATGGTGCATGTGAATTCATAGATGTCATCCTTTGTACTTAATTGTAATCACTTCAGTTACTAAGAGTTATAATGTAGTGTGGTGTAAGTATTTGTATAAATAGTTCCAATTTAGACATTTTTTTCTCTGTATATTTTAATATACAAATGATGGTAAATGATTAGTTGTATATGCCATGATTAATTTTATATGATAAATATGTATATAGTTTGGAGTTATGCAAACTTTTGTAAGGAATGGTGTAATATGTTTTATTCATTTGGTTTTTAAAATACGGTATCTAACAAAAATAAGTACACCCCTCACATTTTTGTAAATATTTTATCATATATCTTTTCATGGGACTACAGTGAAGATATGCCACTTTGACACAATATAAAGTTGTCAGTGTACAGCTTGTATAACAGTGTCAATTTGGTGTACCCTCAAAATAATTCAACACACAGCCATCAAGTTCAAAACCACTGGCAACAATCGTGAGTACATCCCTAAGTGAAAATGGACAAATTGTGCCCAATTTGCCATTTTCCCTAAATGGTATCATGAGATTAATTAGTTTTACAAGGTTTCAAGTATGAATGGGGACCATTTGTGTTAAATTTCATGTTATCGCTCTCAAACTCTCTCATAATGGTCCCTTGAAGTTTTACATGGCACCTCATGGTAGAGAACTGTCTGAGGATCTAAAATAAAGATTCTTGCGTTACTTAAAGATGCCCTAGGCTATAAGAAGATTGCTAACACCCTTAAATATAGCTGCTGTATTGTGTTGGAGACTATACATTGGTTTAGTAAGACAGGTTCCACTCAGAACTAGGCACAGCATTATCGACCAAAAAAGTTAAGTGCATGTGCTCATCGAGAGAGTGTCTTTTCAAAAAAGATGTATGAGTGCTGCTAGCATTGCTTCAAAACTTTAAGGGGTAGGAGATCAGCTTGTCAGTAGCTAGACCATATATCGCACACTGCATTACAATTGGTCTACATAGCTGCCATCACAGAAGGAAGCTCTTAAAAAGATGATGTAGAAGGAAACCCGCATGCAGTTTGATAAAGACAAGCAGACTAAGGACATGAATGACTGGAACCATGTCCTGTGTCTGAAGAGACAAGTTAAACTTATTTGATTCAGATGAAGTAAAGCATGTGTTGTGGCAACCAGGTGAGGAGTACAAAGGCAAGTATGTCTTGCCTACAGTCAAGCATGGTGTTGTGTGAGTCATGGTTTATGGTTACATTAGTGTTGCAGGCTGTGGGAGCTACAGTTCATGAAGGAACCATGAATGCCGACAAGAACTGTGACATACTAGAGCAGAGCATGATCCCCCCCTTTGGAAATTGGGTCACAGGGCAATATTCCAACATGATAACGATCCCAAACACACTTTCAAGATGACCATTGCTTTGTTAAAGAAAATGAGAGTAAAGGTGCTGGACTGGCCAAGCATGTCTCCAGACCTAGACCCTATTGAGCATCTGTGGGGCGTCCTCAAATGGAATGTGGAGGAGCACAAAGTCTCTAACATCCATCAGCATCTTGATATCATCATGGAGGAGTGGAAGAAGATTCCAGTGACAACGTGTAATGCTCTAGAGAACTCTGTGTTCAAGAGATTTAAGGCAGTGCTGGAAAATAATGATGGCCACACAAAATATTGACAATTTGGCACAATTTGTCCATTTTCACTTTTGAGCTCACTTTTGTTGCCAGCGGTTCAGCCATTGATGACTGCGTGTTCAGTTATTTTGAGGGCTCACCAAATTTATACTGTTATATAAGCTGTATACTGACTACTTTACATTGTATCAAAATGTCATATCTTAAGTGTTGCCCAAATGAAAAGATGTGATACAATATTTACAAAAATCTTTGTGGTGTACTCACTTTTGTGAGATACTGTACGATGTGACAGTTAAAGCTTTGATGCTGTATAGCTGAGCATGCCATGGAAAAAACTGCTACTAGTGATCCCTGAAAAGAAACATGTATCATAATTTAACTTGATAGTGATATTGTAACTTTTCATGTTATTTTCTCTTATCGCTAAACAAAAGCCATTAAATGGCATTGAAAAAACAGAGAGAACCTTCTGTTCTATGTTATCATGATGTGTTATTTGTTGTATTGTAAGTTTTACACCATCCATTTTCAAAGATTTATGCAAGGCATAATTTACATAAATTTAATTATTTGTAGCAATTTTTGAAAGGTAAAACAATGTAATGCTATTAAATATTACATATGTTTTGTTGGAATTATTACTGAGGAATCATGGACAAAGAGCCACCTTGTGCTATAGAATTTAATGAAGGTTGTATGTTGGACCTTTCCCCTCTAGAATGCAATTATTCTTGAGAAATATACCTCTGTATACATGTCATGTGACAAAGCATTTCATGCTTTAATCCGTTTCAGAATCTCAAAGACAAAAATAAAAAATCCTTCAGGAACTTCCAAGTACATAAAAAGCATACCATATGGCTCCTTTGCACCACTATGAGACCCCACAAGAACTCTTAATGTGACATAATAATGTGACTCAGTAAAAATGGGACATTAATTACTCAAAAAACACAGGAACAAGGCCATACTCACAGCTCAAACCCTGGACTGAAGACTGAACCCAGTAAAAAGGCAACACTGGCCCCTATACTACTTGGGAAAGATAAACAGGTGCAGCTGATTGATGAGCAGTAGCTCACATACCCCACGACTAGGGGAACAATTAGACTTCACATTAAATTGATATCTGTTCACACAGTATGCAAAAAAGCCACAGTATAATATATGGAGAGATTGCACAAATGTAAAAATACCGATAAGACAACCACTCACATACCTTCAATATATGAGGGGGATAGTTGTTAGTATTATAATTGCATATAGATAAGGCGATACAAAAGTGTACCATTAATGCAGATACGTGTGGTGCACCATGCTGGTTTACAGCCTATTAAGCCACTACTATTGGGCGGGCTGCTCAGCACTTTTTGGGTGTCCAACACAAAATACAGACACCCTCTTTCCCCCAGTACTTTTAGGCAAAAAATTGACATACTGGAAAAATATCAAATATGAGGTATTAGTTAATACAGTGGCCACTATATGCAAGCCTGCAACCTCCTTCAAGGCTCCTCATTTCTTGCAAGTCCCTACACTAACAATTTACGGAAAAAACACAGAAAAATTAGACATTAATTATTATCTACTATTAAATCTACAAATATTGTGTTAAGTAACAGAGTTTATCAGAGAGCCACTATTTATATGTTAAAGGGCTTTCTCACTACAATGATTAGCTTTTAGCATGTAGAGAAAGGAAAATAAACACTATTACCAAATATATTGCTTTGTTGATTTTTGTTTCGTCAGGAGATAAAGATTTTGGGAGACATGTATGAAGGAACTCGCTTCAAACTGAATTGTCGAGCCTCGTTTTCAGTGTATGATGCCCCTGAATGTATGAAAGTGGTTTTTGCGTGATTATAAATGAGGTCTAAAGTTCCCGCCCCTCGCCTGTGTGTTAGGCGCATTATGAAACTTAGGTGCATTAGTAATGCGCCAAACATGTATAGATAGGCTGGAAATTAAAAAAAGTCATTAGAATAGAATGTCAGTGAATAGAAACTATGGTAGTGATCCTGCTTGGTGAACCGCAGGTCCCAGCAAGACCTGTGGTGTGCTGGCTTTTGCTTTATGTAGAATAAAAGGTGAGAGCAGCAAAAATAAATTTCAAATTTAATGTAGTAAAAATAAATTTTTTTAACAACATCATCAGTGGGTTATTTAATGTAAAATTAGTTTTAGATTCTATTAAATTTAAATGCATTTTATAGAAGATATTTTTATATTTTTGGAATATTATATATTTTTATATTAATTTATATGATAACATTTTTTATTACATTTAAATAATTTCATTTTATATAGTTTGATAATAATCAGAAATCGCTCTTTATTATTGTACTGGTGTAAGTTGAGAAATATTGATAATTTTTTTCCCCTAACAGCAAATCTAGCTCGACTTCGACTCCTCAGGCTCTGGCAGACAACATTGTGATAGGTCTGCCTGTTTGAGCAGTAATGCGACTAGTTTTGCCGAACCACATTCATGTATGTGTCTAACAAGACGAGTGTGGTGCGACATGCCCCCAGAACGCCCCCTCATGTTAGGCGCATTAGAAAGTGTCAAGTTTTATGAACAATGCACCTAACACCTTCATTAGGCGCATTAGACATCATAGCCAGCTCACTTAGGTGCATTTTGCGCCAGAAAAGGGTAAAAAACCAATCATACATGTCTCCCTTTATCTCCTCTTAGAGCATACAAGTTTCTCTTGCTACTGACCATTTCTCTACACATCTCCCTGCTGTCTCCTCTCTTATGTCTTTAAGCTGCCATTAGTCAGCTAGCCTGTCCATGGTGAGTCACCTTTTGCAGAGTTTTACCTCTAGTAACTGACTTTGTTTACTTAACTCAATGAGAAACTTTCACTCTTTAGAGCGCTGCAGCCTTGTGTAATACACTTTATAAAACTCCTTCAGTCATGTCACTGTAACAGGAATATCTAGAAACAGCAGAGCTGATATGCCAATCACTGCTATAGAACCACACACAGCCAGACCAGGAAGTATGAGTCTAAAGCTGGCTGTGCCTCTATAAAACTGCATGTGGAGAAAAACCCCTCTAACAGAGCTAACCACTGAGTCACTATGTGACCCAAATGTTATTATCCCTGGATTGTACATTGTGAAAGTGAGTTTTCGTTATTATGTGATTATTGCCATATAGTATTAACTGTAAATATAGGGCCCAATTAGACCAACAGATGTATAGTAGAGTATGGTTACTAAGAAGTATGCTGATTTGTATTACACAATGAAGGATGGTTTGTAAAATAACATTTTGTTAGGCAAAACAATGCATACTTCATATATTAATAGGTTTGAAGATGTGATATTTTGCCTCAAAAGGAAATTGTTATGATAACTATTAATATTTGATGTAACACAAAGATTTTAACCTTGAATTGCTATAAAAGTGACAAAAAGAAAAAAAAAATTGTGAAGATTAACTTTTTAGAGACTTTACCTAGTTAGGTGGTAAGGTAGGTATGTTATAAGATTTAACATTTTTAATAATTCCAATAACAGACTCCAGCCTCCTAGTGTTCTCACATTACTTGTTAACTACTTCCTTTCCCTTGGATAAAAGACAGAAAACATGACCACTGGGCCCACTTCTCCTTTTTAATAACAGTATATTTTTTACAGAAATTTTGTAATTATTGTTTGTCTACTTTTAAATGCCTTCTGTGGTTACAATGTGTGCTTGCATGCCAATTTATTTTGTTTTAGATAATTATTTGCAATGTGTTTCCTAAATGCTTCCACACAAATTCTTAATTTTAAATGAAAGTCTCCTTTAAATCAGTCTAAATACTTACAACAGACAAAGAGAAGTAAAATAAAAATTAATAACTGACACATATAGTTCATAAATATGATCAGACATGTATCTCATGGTGTTAGAAAATAATGAGCAGATGAGAATATGGAAATGGAAAGGTGATATTATTTATTAGCAAATACACAAAAGTATTAGATTATCAGTCTTGAAGAGAAATGCTTTGGAAAATGAGCCTTTTTCAAAAGGACTAATTTTTTGTAAATTATTCTCATGGAAAAGAAATACTCCCAGTGTTGGGAAATCTGCTTTTTATATAATTAAAATTGGAAATATGTATACTAAAAATTAAGATAAAGAAACAATTATATTGATATAAAGTTAAGAAAATAATAATAATTATAATAATGGGTTTATAAAAACAATGTGAGCATTAAAATATAATTACTAATAATTATTATTATTTAAAGCTACATTTTTACTTAGGAAATAAACTGAAAACAAAGAAAATTTCAGGTAAATTGTGCAAAACAATTTTAAAAAATATAGAAATCTATTCGGAAATGTAACAATTATTCTGGTTTGATGGTACCCAAGCCAATATAGTGAATATACTGAAATGTATCATTTTTGTAATTGCAGCTATAAATTTTCATTAGCAGTATCACTCCAGCTGCAGGCAGAAGCAAACCTGAAGCTGTTGAAGAACTGCCATTGGGAACCAAAATCCCTATGCTTGCCCTTAGAGATCATTGATTGACTCTCTCGCAGTCTATAATATTCCTAGAGGGTACAGACTACAGACTGTCATGTTTTTTGGCTCACAGCACGCCATAAAACTGCTACAGCCCCATTCATACATGTTGCCCTATGAAACCACACCTTAGACCAGATTATTTACAGTTAGTGTTGCATTTTCTATTCAGGTTAAATTCGACCCAAACAACCATGACTGTACCCCAACCCTGTATTAATTATAGGGTTTTTCACTTAGTTTTAATAGGCTGACTCACCTGTTCCTCAATATTTCTGGTACAGTGGCAGTGTTGTCCTGATATCACTTCCGTGAGACATCACTAAACCCAATTGAGGATTATAGTTAAGGTTAGGATTAGAGCTAGATTTAGGGTTAAGGTCAGAGTGAAAGAATTTAGGTGTGGGATGTGCTAAACTTGAATTTTTTCTACATGTTCGGTTGAACCAGTGTTGAACTGAACAGGGACAGATTTGGGTAACACTATTTACAATGTGTGCAACATTTTGGGCTGATCATTGTAGCAGCATTTTATGAACCTTGAGCTGGTATATACAGTTATGTGCAAACTCAACGCAAAAACACATGGTGGGAAAAGGAATACTACCATCTGACTAGATCATAGAACAAGAATGGCAAAGAAGCAACAGTAACTCCAGGGAGATCAACAAAGATCTTCAGTTATCTGTGAGTTCTGCAACAATCAGAAGGCACCTACATGAAGCCAAACTATTTGTCTAAAGAACACGGACTAAAGAGAAGTGGCACAACATTTTATGGGAAGATGAGGGGAAGTTTGTTCTTATTGAGTCTAAAGGCCGCAGACAGTTTGTCAAACGACCCCTAAACACTGAATACAAGCCACTGTAAAGACTGTAAAACATGGTAGTACTTGCAGTCTGTTTTGGGGATATTTGTCATACTCTGGAGTTGCCCCCATATATAACATACTAGGCATCATGGACCAGTTTGATTATACAAAAATACTGGAAGAGATCATGTTGCCTAATGGTGAAGAAGACAAGTCCTTGAAATGGGTGTTTCAACAAGACAACAACCCCCAAAACACCAGCATGTGGGCAACAGCATTGATGTTACGAAGTGGCCAGCCAAATCCCCAGACCTCAATCCCACTGTACATTTTTGGAGTGACATAAAAAATGCAGTTTTTAATGCAAAATCTAATAATTCAAATGAACTGTGGAATTTAGTGTAGTCTGCTTGGGCTGCTTTCAGGTGATAGACGTGAATTGACTCCATTGCACAAAAATGTAAAGCTGTTGTCAGAAATAAAGGTTACACAATAACATTTTAGTTCAGTGATCACAGAAAAGCTAAATCTGGGAATAAATTGCTGTTTATCCTGTAAATATTCGAGTTGGATAATAGCACACACTGCTATTTTTTTGAACATCCTATTATAACATTTTCTTTATTTTCAGTTTATAATTTGATATTTCGATCATGTTTTCATTTAGATTTGAATGTACAGGACTCCCATTGTCTTTGTGTATGTAAATAAATGCTATTATGAGGATTGAGCTTTTTCTCACTTGTTTGAAACACACGGCTATTATTTTGCACAGAACCATATATTGGGAATTTGTATACATTTTGTAATTATAATAACTATCTTCATTTATTGAAGCTGTAATAACCTCTTAACAAGGTTAGAACTAGGAATACCAGCATAATGTGACACCTCTGATACATTCCATTATCAGGTGGAGATGAGAAGAGGAACATAGGTATGAATTTCAGAGTAAGGAAATTATAGTTTACTTTGTTTTTCATTTTTGGCCAAATGCAGAAATGCAGATACATGAAGATGAACAACTGTTAGCACATTTTTTTCAAACCTTTTTGAAACAATTAACATCCTTCGAAAAATCTTTATAGGATTATTCAGTGATTATTTTGAAAATATTTTTTTGATCAAGGAAGTTCTTTTTTGCAGATGACTGGAAAATGTATTATTCTTTACTCTTTTGTCTCTAATCACATATAAGAATCTATTGTCAGTAAATAGTGTTGAGCGATTACTTTGGCCATCGACATCGATCAATGGTCGATAGTCGACCATCATCGACAAGATATTCGATGGTCGATGGTAGATTATGATTGATGACCATTAAAGTCTATGGGAAAGCAACAACACCTTCATTCTTACACCCAAACAGAGCTGGAGAAGCTGGAATTAACATCCACAACAGTCAAATGGATACGTGCTACATCTTAGCAACACACTTAGGTTATAAAAGCCACAGAAAAAAGATCACAGACCATTCACTATCCCTGTCTTGTACCACAGCATGACCCTTAAACCTGCATAACCCACAAATTAAAAAGTGCCAGAAGTCAGTATGATTTGAACCATCATTTTACTTGAACTGGATATTGAATAGCCCTGTCCTGGAACACAGCATGAGCCCCAAACCTGCTTGACCCCCAGATTTAAAAAGTGCCGAAAAAGGAGTCTTTCAACCACCATTTTAGTTTCACTGGACATAGACTATCCCTGTCCTGGGCCACATCATGAGCCCCAAACCTGCATGACCCCAGATTAAAAAGTGCCCGAAAAAGGCGTATTTGAACCACCATTTTAGTTTCACTGGACATAGACTATACCTGTCCTGGGCCACAGCATGAGCCCCAAACCTGCATGACCCCAGAATAAAAAGTGCCGGAAAAAGGAGTCTTTCAACCACCATTTTAGTTTCACTGGACATATACTGTCCCTGTCCTGGGTAGCGCTTGCCCCTCCGTATGAGTGCGGACTAATTGAGCTTCACTTGGAAATACTGGTGGTTAACACTCCTGTTCCACCCAGGTGCCCTTTTTCTTGGCATTCTTTTTCTCATTTTACTCAACGTGCTGGAGGAAATTGTCTCTGTACTTTGTTCTCTGTCCGTGCTCCATACTCCATGTCCTCTGAATAACCTACATCTGGTCAAGTTTTTCTGTACCTCCCTTGTACAATTCAGAGGAATTTTTTTACCAGCTATTTTGTACATGCAAGTTTTTTAGTAGTTTAATTCTAGAAAACACATTTTTAAAATAGGATGGAATCCCACCATGTCTTTGTTTCTTTTTTTATTGTATTAAATGGGTTGTCTCAATACAGGGATTGATAGCTATGTTAAAGATCTTGCAAAAACAAGTCATTTTGCAATATGTGTCCATTAACAAATGTCCTATCTATTCCTGTTTCTGACAGCACCATCACCCTTGAGCCACTCTTGACAATTGTGAAGAACAAATGTCTGTTAGAAACAAATTTTTTTTTATAATAGGACCTGTAGTATTGCTGCATGTCACAGCAAAATGCCCCCAAAAATTCAAAACATGACCCATTAGCCACATTTGACAATAGTGAAGAACAAATGTCAGGTAGAAACAACATTTTTTTATAATAGGACCTGTAGTATAGCTGCATGTCACAGCAAAATGCCCCCAAAAATTCAAAGCATGACCAGTGAGCCACTTTGGTCCATTGTGAAGAACAAATGTCTGTTAGAAGCAACATTTTTTTTTTTAATAGGACCTGTGGTATAGCTGCATGTCACAGCAAAATGCCCCCAAAAATTCAAAGCATGACCCTTGAGCCACTTTGGACAATTGTGAAGAACAAATGTCTGTTAGAAACAACGTTTTTTTATAATAGAATCTGTAGTATTGCTGCATTTCAAAGCAGCATGACCCAAAAAATTATAAAAATGACTTCTCAGACACTGTTAAAAATTGTGAGGGAGAAATGCCACTTAGAAGCCACATTTCTGTTACAAAGGACCATGATTATTGCTGTTTCTCACAGCAACATGACCCCAAAAATTTAAATATAAACTTCTCAGCCACTATTAAAATTGTAAGGGAGAAATTCCACTTAAAAGCCACATTTCTGTTTCCAAAGGACCTAATTATAAGCTGTATCTCACAGAACATGACCTCAAAACCATTGACAATGCGAAAACTTCAAAAGATAAAGTGAGTAAAGGGGAATACGGTGTTGTCATAAAAACCTTGCTGTCTTTTACAGTCTCCTCACAGCAAACCAGCAAAATGAACTGTTGGGGGAAAAGAGAATAAAAATTGCAGTAAGAAATTGATCATTTTAAAAAAAGTTTTAAAGAGGAACATTTCTGTTTGAAGAGGATGTGAATTTGACAGGCAACTAATCAGTGACCTGGCAATTGGGACCACAACATCATCAGAGATCCATGCCTGATTCATCTTGATAAAGTCCAAACGATCCACATTATCTGTGGAAAGCCGGATGCTTTTGTCTGTAATGACTGCTCCAGCTGTGCTGAAGGTCCGCCCCAGATATGACGCTGGCTGCTGGGCAGGACAACACCTCTATGGCGTGGGCGAGCCAGCTCGGGCCATTTTTTCCATTTTGGATTACCCAGAAGTCTATTGGGTCGGAACACATACAAAAAACATCGGTGTTGAGACGCAGATAGTCGTGCACCATGACTTAGCTGGTCTCTGTGGTTTGATGTTTTGCCCTGCATTGCATGCGTGGGTGAGGTGGTAAATAAAGATTGCCAGAGGTCACCCATTAGGCTTCTGCCACCTTGCCTGCTGCTGCTGCTACGGCTACTGGCACTCTACTGCTGTCACGTCGCTAATGTTGTTCCACCGTGACATTTGGGGAACGTGAAGCAGACAAAAGATGTCTCCAGTTGATCAATCAGCAAGGTCTCCATTTCCTGCATTTTTACTCTCTATTTGGGTGGGTGGAAGGAAAGTGCTGAGTTTTTTTTTGTACCGGGGATCCAGGAGGGTGGCCACCCATTTAACTGTTGTTCATTTGAGGGCCTTAATGCGAGGATCATGTTGGAGGAAATGGGGGCATCCAAGCACTCATGTGAGAGATGGAGCCTTGATTTCCCAAGTCTTGGATCGAGGGCAATAGCAAATGATCTTCCTCATCTTCCCCTCCTCCGCCTCAAATTCGCGCCAACCTCTTTCCAAGGCAGGGACGTCGGAAAACGTCGGTGTCTAGGAATACCTCCTCCTCCCCCTCCGCTTCCTCCGGCACAGCTTCAACACACCCCTGACGGGCCTGAGATGATGCACCCTGAGAGCTGATGCGCCACCGTGCACTAGTTCTGGACCCCGAACCACTGCCTAATGAAGACCGATGAAATTGTGAAACTGGAGAAAGGCTCCGTGTCCGCATCTGTGTCCTTCTCCTCCTCCATCGCTGGCGGGACCTGTTGTTTCAGAGTGTCCAACGATCGTTCCAGAACTAAGATCACCACAATGCTCATGCTGACAAGGGCTTTGCCCGCACTGACCATTTTGGTGGCTTCTTCAAAACTGGCAAGGGTGGTGGCAGGCTCTTTCACCTGCCTCCACTCTCGGTGGCTCAACACCCCGAGGTCCGCAACGCTGCTTCTCAGGCCATGTGTCACTTCGTACTGCGTAATGGTATTGCGCTGCTGCCACAATCGCTGGAGCATGTGGAGGGTGGAATTCAAGAATGTTGCCACATCAACAATAAGACGGTTGATGGGGAGGCCGAGCTGACGTTGCAACGCAGCCAGGCGGGACGAAGCAGGGTGCGAACGGAGGAAGTGCGAACTTAGACTTCGAGCATTCCTCAGCGGGCATTTCAAAAACCCGGTAGCCTTTAGAAATTTCTGGACGCAAAGTTCATGACATGTGCCAGGCAAGGGATTGTGCTCCACCCTTTCCCGATCTTAAGGGCGGCCAGCAGATTTCGCCCGTTATCGCACCCCCTTGCCTGGCAAAAAAGGTTCTTGGCACCCATCCAACGCCGGTTCATTGCGGAGAGCCGTCCACAAGCTCCCGACCTGTGTGTGGACGGTCTCCAAGACAGATTAATTTCAACACGACCTGGTTTCCTGGGCACGTGATGCCACCGAGGGCCTTGGGGGAAAGAAACCCCTGCACCATCCCTGCGGTTTTTGAAGAGCGTGCGCCGAGGGCCCGAGAGCCACCGTCACCCCCAGAGACATCCACCCAGCGAGCTGTCACAGAGATATATCGGTCTTGGCCGTGCTTACTAGTCCATGTGTCGGTGGTCAGATGGACTTTTCCGGCCACAGCTGCAGACAACGCGCTTGAAATTTTAGATGACACGTGGCCCGGCCAGGGGGGGGGGGGGGAGGGACGGCTTTTCTGGCAAAGAAATTGCCTGCTCGGCATCTGGTATTGGGGGCAGGCAAGGTCCATGACGTGGCCCGGAACCCATCTGGTGTCCACCAGACGGAAAGGCAACATTTCCAAGGCCAAAAGCTGGCAATTGCCGACATTCAGGCTTTTGGCTTTGGATGGTTTGGGGGTTAAAGTGTTTCTTCTGCTCCCAACCCTGGGGAAAACAGAAGGCTGGCTGCTAGAACTGGCCGCTGGACGGCGTGCAGGTCATCAAACTGGCGGGACGAGAAGGGGTAGGATGGGTCTCTGGTGGTGCTGGTGGGACTCGGGCGACGGTGGAGGCTGAAGCGAGGCTGATCCCTGATCATGACTCTGAGAGACATGGGCAGCTGAGGAACGCTTGGTGGTGGCGGAGGAGAAGGCAGAGACAGAGGGTGTGGCAGTGGTTGGAGGCCCGGCGTCGGTCTGGCCTTTTTTGGCCAAGAGTTGCCTCCATTTCAGCATGCATTCGCTGCATGTGACTAGACATGTTGGTGGTGGTTACCCCTAAGGTTCTTGCCTCTACTTATGCGTTTACGGCAATGGCGCATATGAATCGCTGGGTTTAATCAGAGGCTTGCTCAAAGGGAAGGCCCAGGCTTGAGAGGTCCTGGACCTTTTTGACCCGGGGATAAGGGGAGGAGCAGGGTTTGCGCTGACCGTGGCTGGCGGAATCATATCAGCGGACTTCTGCGGGCCGCCCTCTCCCCTTTTTGAGGCGGAACCCCTACTTACACTACCCCATCATCTTCCTCCTCGTCCAATGATGAAGCACTCGCAAGCAAATTCTGCGGTAAAGACCAGGATGGATCCACAATGTCGTCATCATCATCATCAACACAGGTGACTTGGTCGTCCTGACATTCTGCATCCAGGAGCTGCGGGCTACAAGCAAAAAGGGAAATGTAAGGCGTTTCCGACCGCCTGGGGTTTTTGCCGATTAACCGGCTTCCTTCTCCTCCTCTGATGGCATCAGTAACTGGGCGTCAGAGCAGAGAAAAATCATCCTCTTTGGCCTCTTGATCTTTTAACATGCCTTCTGACCCCAACCCCATTTGTCATCAAAGAGGTCCCTTTAGAAAATGGATTTCCACAGTGCTGGGTACACGAGTTTACATTTGGGCTGCTTCATGTTGGACGGATGCTGATGATGCTGATTTACGACATTTGTGGCCGTGACTGGGAGAACGAGGAGGTAAGACTGCTGAATGCAAGTTTGGGATTAAGCACTGAAGGACAGATTGGGGACGCTGTTCGTTACTGAAATTTACAGGGTTCCGACCCAGCGATGACAGGCCTGACGGTCCTGCAACTGACGATCCGCTGGCATGCGTGTTGTCGCCAGCACTGGAAGGGAACACCTTCTCTCGTACCTCTAACCCCCATGTGTACCCCCCTCTTTGCTCGCTTACCACCTGAATTTCGCTCCATGTTCAAAATATAAAAATTTGAGAAGGTATGGGAAGGTTTTGGAAAGTCTCTTATTAAAAAACGGCAAATCACAGCTATTCTCAAATCCCTCAAATCAAAATAAATTGCTGTATTCAAATTTAACTGCAAAGTAGATCTATCAACAAAGCTGGCCTGCGCCAAAGTGAAAAAAACACGTATCTGTAATTTATTCGGATAATAAAAGGTATTTTTGGCACCTATCAATTCACCTGTGGTGACTACAAAATTGCTGTATTCACATTTAAGTGCAAGGTGCCTCAATGAACAAAGCTGGAATGGGCAAAATTGAAAAAGAACACCTATCTGAAATGTATACTGATAATAAAAGTGGAGTTTTGCACCTAACAAAGAGACCTGCAGTTACTAGAAAAAGATGTGTATCCTAATAAAAAGTTCAGGCTGCCCAATATCCAGGAAAGATTTCAATAGAAAATGTTAATAATAAAGCTATTGCATGCAATGTCTACACTAAGTCTTTGGGGAACTTTATCCGTATTCTTTATAGAGCTTGTCTTTTTTGTTCGCCCGCGGAAATCCCCCCCCCCCAACCGTGACTTTACAGCGGTCGATGCTCCTTTAAAAATTTTCTACCTAACTACATAAAATCTTCCAATCTCTTATCTAACTAAGTTTTAAAGATCACAGCTAACAGTAGGCTTCTCTGTGAAGAAATAGAATAATGTTGCTGAGCTTTGGGTGACCACAGGCAAGCGCACGTTTTCCCACTGCTATGAGACGCTGAGAGAACACTGATCATGAACAGGAAGGGCTGGTTATCTATGTAAAAGAGTATGTGATTTTTCCAGCCATTCGCAACCATACACATCCCAGTCATGACGTCGCACAAACATCTCACCCTGCTCTATTCTGTAAGCTGATTTGCTGGCCGCCAAAATGACAGCAAGCGCCAAAAATGGCGCGATCTTAATAGATGATGCACAGATTTCAACCTAAATTATCGCATGATCTAAAAATTTCGATCAACATAAAAACTGTGCCGATTTCAACTTTGTCGATAATAAGCGCTCAACCCTATCAGTACTCCCTTGGTATGTGTGTTGTTGTCATTTTTTTTCTTTATTAAACTAGAGTAATAGATGAAAGTGTTTCTACCAACTGAGCAGTTCTACAGAGAAAAATATATCGCTAATATGTACGTATTAACTAAACATTAGCAGCTGCAGTATCATTAAAATGAATTCAATAGAATGGCGGGCACCACCTCCACTTTATTGACTCCCTTCAGATCCCTGGTTCCATCCATTAAATAGAAATCGAAACTCCACTGTATTCAGTTTTTAATCATCTCTTAAGAGTAGCCAGATTTTCCTTATTTTAATTAGGTTCTTGCGTATTGCATTGATACATTCGTAAAAAACATTAAACCCCAGCTGCTTGGAGTACCATGAAATTAACTATTGAATCAGATTCTACATTTCAACCCTAAAATATACAGTTCTCTAAATAAAACATACATATGTAGCTATCACTAACATGGCTGTCACATAATGATAACTTGCTTTACAGCATTGTAGTAGGTTGTAATTAAGTTCTCATATTGCATTAAATGTCAAGATAACATTGCTGTGTCTGAGGTTTACAACTGTTTAGGAGTTGAAAACTGTATTTATCATTACCCATAGCTACTGCTTTCCTTCTATTTTTTCCTCACTTTTTGCTTGGCTGCTTTTTGATTCAGTTCCCCTAGAGTAGAACTGAAAATTCTGTCTAATGCTTACCTACAGCACCTATAGGAAGTCTGAAACACACCTCTTACATCATTATTGGGTCAGACTCCTGCTTTCTCATTCCACCTGCACTTCTGCCTCCTCAGATTGACTGCTGAGTATAAACACAATCTCATCACAGTTCATGGAGAGCTGATTTCAGTTACAGCAAGGGAAGAATGTCTACAAAACCACCAAAGGCAAAACATTTATTTACTATTTTCTGCACTGGCACTAAAGGAATGAGTTGTAAGTCCAATTTGAGTGACCCTCAATCGGCTCGGAAGTCATGCCTTGTTTCATAGGTTAACCAAGAATTAGATTGTGCTGCTATGGCTCCCTGGTGCCTCATGTGTTCCTCAGGATGCCTCTATCATATAACCATAAATATATCCAATGTGCAGATGCAGTATCCAAAATTTATATGGATAAATATAACTAGGAGAAAGCAGAAAGGCGCACTATTCTAGTGTAGCAAGTTGATATATTGTTCTCCAAAGCACAAATTGGTGCGCTCACCTGAAATGGTTGTACAAATTCATGGCACAACACATATATACGTTTAGAAGCTCCCCAAATGTTGTGTCTGGCTTCTGTACTCCTAATTTCTTTCCTCCAGCGGCACAAAGCGTCGGGAAGATGAATATAAAATTTATAGAAAATCAAATCTCCTTTGAGGAGTTATCAGCGCCTGCTTCTAGCTAAACCAACAACAAAACTGACATAACCATAAAGGTTATTTTAAATGCCAGCACTATTTATTAAAAAAATTCAATACAATTTAATTACTACTCTACACGTTATGCATGCACTCATGGCACGCTTCCTCAGGAGTAATGAGTAGAAACATACTTACAAACTTTAAATAGTCCATTAAACAGGTGGAAACATTTTGCAAAAAAAAAATTACAAAAAACCATTTGGATACACTTACAGGGTCCAAAAAACCCTGAGAACGCCCAGGTGTTTTTTGAGAGGCTCTCCTATTTGAAATAAAGGAACTTATTACACACTAGTAACTGCTGCAATGGGGGGCGAACAAGGGGGACCTTACCAAAACTATATTACTTAGATTCTTTGCTATAAACATGTGCCCCTATGACCCAAATAGACTAACACATTCGTAACGGGCCCCAAATTTTTTGGTCCCTTTTGCCCCAAAAGGGGAATTTAAATTTACGAAAAATTTTGCTTAGATTCTTTACAAAAAAATTTTCTTTTTACTCCAAGGGACAAAAAAATTTTAAGGGAAGCGCAACTTGGTGCCTTGCCCCAAGGAATTTTTTCCTTAACTTTTTGTTTTTAGATTCTTTACTAAAAACATGTGCTCTACAACCAAGGGACCATTTAAAATTATTTTTAAAAAACTTTTTTAAACCCGGGAAACTGCATAGGGATTATATCTCTACTTACAATGTTTTGGGCTTCTTAAAAAAATATAGGGGTTTTCTATAATTTAAAAACCTTTAAAGGGAATTAAAAATTATTATACCCCTTAATATTTTTATTACAAAAAAATTTTTTAAAGTTCTTAAAATTTTTTTTAAAAAACCCTAAAACTTGAAAGATTTTAAAAATATAATCTATGCGTTCCAGGTTAAAAAAGTTTTTATAAAATTTTGAAATGGTCCATTGAATGGGTTGAGCACATTTTTTAGAAAGGGAAATTTTAAGCAAAAAGGTAAAAAAGCCCTCTGGTGCAAGACACCAAGTTGCACAGTAACCAAAACTTTTTTAGCCCAAAGGGAAGTGGAAAACATATTTTAGTAAAAAAATTAAGCAAAGGGGCATGTTAAGACCCTCTGGTGAAAAGGCCCCAAAATTTTTGCAGCAGTTACGAATGTTTTTAGTCTAGGGATCTTAGAGCACATTTTATAGAAAATAAATCTAATAAAATTTTTGAAAGGAAAGGTTTTCTCGGGAAAAAACCCAACACATTACAGCATTTTACTATTTTGTAAGAAAAGTTCCTTTATTTAAAAAAGGGGGCGCCTAAATTTAACACCTGGAGCGTTCCAGGATTGTCTTAAACATGAAAAGGTACCCAAAAGGGTTTTTTTAATTTTTGAAAGAAAAATGTTTCCCCCTTTTTAAAGGGACTTTTTAAAAAATTTTGGAAAGTATTTTTATTTTTTTAAACCCGGGAAAGAAAGCCAAAAATGCATGGTAACGCTTTGGGAGTAGTTTTTTAAAATTGTTTTAAAATTTTTTTAAATAAAAAGCACTGGTTTTAAAAAATTTAACCTTTAGGGGTTATGCCCAGTTTTGTTTTTGGTTTTACCCCTAGAAGCGGCGAGGGAAAAACTCCTAAAAGGGAGATTTGATTTTTTCAAAAAAATTTTAAAATTCTTTTCCCCGACGTTTGTGCCGTGGAGGAAAAAAATTAGGGGTACAGAAGCCAGACACAACTTTGGGGGAGCTTCTAAAGTAAAAATATGTGTTGAAAGGGGAATTTGTACAACCATTTGGGGGAGCGCACCAAAATTTTTTTTGGGAAAAAATATATCAACTTGTTTACACTAAATAGTCCCTTTTGCTTTCCTAGTTTTAAATTTATCCAAAAAATTTTTTTGGAATACTGCATCTGCACGGATAAAAACTTTTTCCCGGTTTAAAACGGGGCATGGGAAAGACAAAGGAAAGCCTTTCAAATAGGATCAATGGAAAAAAAAGTTTTTCACTCAGTTCAATTGATTGAAAAAATCCAAAACAGGAAAAAAAAAAAAAAAATACAGCTACCTTTTTAAAATTTAAAATTAACCAACTCTTTTTTTTGAAATACAGGGGGAAGGGGCAAAGAATTCCCTAAAGTATTCAAAAAAATTGAAAAAAACTTTGTTTAAACAAACCCAAAACCCAAACAAATATTGCAAAATTTTTGGCAAAAAAAATGCTAAAGAAAAAACTGTTCCCAAAAGGGGTTTTTTTAACCCCTTAACGCCCCCCCCTTCTTTTGACGGGGGGGCATTTCGGGTTTTTCGTTCACGATTTTTAGACGGTTGCAGACCCCCAAGTTTGCGCCCCGGGCCCCGCACTGTGCCGGGATCGGGGCTTTACACCCCCCTGACCCCCAGGCATCCCCGCACACAAATATGGGGGAAACCTCCACAACCATTTTTTAAACCCCCTTTGATTGCGGCATCGTTACCGCAGCGCAATCAAAGGGTTTTTTCCCCTCTGCGGGTGATCGGAAACCCCCGGGTTACAAGCTGCACAGTCAGCCTGGGGCCCTAGGTGGCCCCAAGTGTTTGAAAACAAGCCAGGGACCTGAACACTGGTCGTCCAATCCTGCCTGGCAAAGTACACAGATTGAATGTTTTACTATATAAAATTGCAATAATTACTAATTTTTTTTTTAAAAAAAAAAAAAAAATGTAAAACGTCCTCCCTTCATGGGTTTAAAAAAAAGTAAAAAAAAAAACAAAAAAAAAGTGTAGAAAAAAAGAAAAAAAAAAATAAATATGGTAAAAAAAAAATAAATATTATAAAAAATAATTGTCATATATTACCACACAAAAAAACCACCATATAGGAAACACTGACGAAAAAACCTTTAAAAATTAACAACAAGCTTTTAAGGTGATTGTGAATGGTGAAAAAAAAAAATGTAAAAAAACAAAAACATTTAAAAAAAAAATCTGCAATTATTTATAAGCAAATGTAAACTATTCCCCCATAAAGTACAACTTGTCTCGAATAAAACGAGGCCTGATACAACTGCATCATTGAAAAAATAAAAAAGTTACAACTGTTGAAATGCAAGGAGGCAAAGACAAAAAAAAAATTCTGGTCATTAACTACTTTTCAGGTGTTCGGCTTAAGGGGTTAAAGATTGTTAAATATTCCCAATATGGGGAGAAGGGCCAGTGCTTTGAAAAATTATGGACTGAAACTTTGAATGACTATTCGTTAAAATTAATAGCGTTGTTGATAAGTAAACGTAACGACAATTGTTCTAATATAGCATTGCAAATAGAAGATCTGTGTAAGAAGTTTGATAATTATAATGACCATTCAGAATATAATGATATTCAAATGAAAATTAATTGTAATTTACTAGTGATGAGCGATTACGTTGACTATCGTCATCAGGTCGATAGTCAATATCGGCAATTATCAAGACGATTTCCGATAGTCGATAATAGATTATCGCCGATGACCTTTAAAGTCTATGGAGAGGGAAAAACACCTTCATTCTTACACCCAAACAGGCTGGAGAAGCTGGAATTAACATCCACAACAGTCAAATGGATACATGTACATCCTTAGGCAACACACTTGGTTATAAAAGCCACAGAAAAAAACTCAAGACCATTTACTATCCCTGTCTTGTTACCCCAGCATGGACCTTAAACCTGCATGACCCACAAATTTAAAAAGTGCCAGAAGGCAGTATTGATTTGAACCATCATTTTACTTGAACTGGACATTGAATATCCCTGTCCTGGAACCAGCATGAGCCCTAAACCTGCATGACCCCAGATTAAAAAGTGCCGCAAATAGGAGTCTTTCAACCACCATTTTAGTTTCACTAGACATAGACTATCCCTGTCCTGTGCCACAGCATGAGCCCCAAACCTGCATGACCCCCAGATTAAAAAGTGCCACAAAAAGGAGTCTTTCAAGCACCATTTTAGTTTCACTAGACATAACATCCCTGTCCTGTGCCAAGCATTGAGCCCTAAACCTGCATGACCCCAGATTAAAAAAGTGCCACAAAAAGGGGTCTTACAACAACATTTTAGTTTCATGGCCCTAGACACTCCCCGTCCGGGGCCACAGCCTTAGCCCTAAACCAGCATGACCCCCAGATTAAAAAGTGCCGCAAAAAGGAGTCTTTTAACCACCATTTTAGTTTCACTGGACATAGACTATCCCTGTCCTGGCCACAGCATGAGCCTTTAAAACCCCGCATGACCCCCAGATTAAAAGTTCCCCCAAAAGGAGTCTTACAAACAACCCTTTTAGTTTCAAATAGCATAGACAAACCCTGTCCTGGCCCCAGCATAGGCCTAAACCTGCATGGCCCCCAGATTAAAAAGTGCCGCAAAAAGGAGTCTTACAATCAACATTTTAGTTTCACTGGCCATAGACAATCCCTGTCCTGGGCCACAGCATGAGCCCTAAACCTGCATGACCCCCCGATTAAAAAGTGCCGCAAAAAGGAGTCTTTTTAAAACCCCCATTTTAGTTAAAACTGGACTTTAAACTAAAACTGTTCTGTACCCACATTTATAAACCTTTAAAACCCCTGTTGACCCCAGATTAAAAGGTGGGGGGGAAAAAGGGTCTTTAACCACCATTTTAGTTAAAAGGGACATTGACTAAAATGTTTGTAAAAGAGTATGGCCCTTTAAAACCCCGGTCTAAAACCCCAGTTTAAAAAAGGTGTGGGGGAAAAAAGGAAAGTTTTTTAAACCCCCAAATTTTAGTTTGAAATGGCTTGGATATACTGTTCTTTTCCACAGTATGCCCCTTTAAACCTTGTTGAACCCCAGTTTTAAAAAGGGGGGGGAAAAAGGAGTTTTTTCCCAACCCCCCATTTTATTTTGGGAAATTGGACATTCCCTTTATCTGTCTTTTACCGAAAGTTTGCCTTTTTAAACCCTGTCGGGGACCCACAGTTAAAAAGTCCCGGGGAAAAAGGAGTCTTTTAACCACCATTTTGTTAAAACTGGACATTAAACTAACCTTTTCCGGGTAACTTACATCGTTAAAGTCTTCCTGTACCTCCCTTGTAAAATTCAGAGGTTTATTTGTATCAGTTTTTTTGTACTGCAATTTTTTTAGTAGTTTAATTCGGGAAAACACATTTTTAAAATTAGGTTGGAATCCCACCATTTTCTTTGTTTCTCTTTTTTTTTATGTTTTAAAGGGGTTTTGTCTCATTACGGGGAAATTGTTTGGTATGTTAAAGATCTTGAAAAAAACAAGTCTTTTTGCAAATTTTTGTGTCCTTTTAAAACGGGTTTCTCCCCTTATTCCTGTTTCTGACAGCACCATCCCCTTAAACCCACTCTTGACAAATTGTGAAAAACCCAAATTTGTCTGTTAGAAAAAAAATTTTTTTAACTATGGACCTGTAGTCAAAGCTGCATTTCCACAGAAAAAAATCCCCCCAAAAATTAAAAACATGCCCCTTGAGCCACTTTTGAAAAATTTGTGAATAACAAATGCCTGTTAAAAAACTTTTTAGAATGGGAAACCTGTAGATTGCTGCTTTTCAAAGCAACAGCCCCCAAAAAATTTAAAATATTCTCAGCCACTTTTTAAAAAAATTGTGGGGGGAGAATTGCCCCTTAAAAGCACATTTTTTTCCAAAGGCCCATGATTATAGCTGTACTCACAGAAACCCATGCCCCAAAAAATTTAAAAAGGGCTTCTCGCCCTGAAAAAAATTTGTGGGGAGAAATCCCAATTAAAAGCCAATTTTTTCAAAGGCCCATGTTATAGCGATCTCACGCACCATGACCCCAAAAAATTTAAAAATGACTTCTCAGCCACTTTAAAAATTGTAGGGAGAAATGCCATTAAACCCACTTTTTTTTTTTTTTTTTTATTTTTTTTTTTTTTTTTTTTTTTTTTTTTTTTTTTTTTTTTTTTGGGGGAAATCCTTTTTTTTTTTTTTAAAAGGTTTTTTTTTTTTTTTCCCCTTTTTTTTTTTTTTTTTTTTTTTTTTTCCCCTTTTTGGGGGTCCCTGTTTTTTTTTTTTTTTTTTGTTCCAAAGGCCCTGATTAAGTTGTTTTCCCAACAGCACCCAAAAACCCCCAAAAAAATTTAAAAAAATGATTTCTCAGCCCTTTTAAAATTGTGAGGGAGAAACCCAAATTAAAAGCCCTTTTTTTTCCAAAACAAAGGTTTAGCTTATCTCACGCCCCATGCCCCCAAAAAAATTTAAAAATAAAATTTCCCCCCGAAAAATTTTGGGGGGGAAAAATCCATTAAAGCCAATTTTTTCCAAAACCTTTTTTTGTATCTCACAGCAAACCCCAAAAAATTATAAAAATTCCCCAGTAAGAAATATATTTTAAAAAAAAAAATTTTTCAAGAGGCCATTTCTGTTGAAAAGGGAATGTGAAGTAGACCGGGAACTAACGGGGGACCCCGGCAATTGGGGCCACAAATCATCAGAGATCCATGCTGTTCTTTGATGAAAATCAAAATCCACATTACTTTGGGGAACCCGGTGCATTGTCTTAATGACTCCTCCCCCTGTGCTGAGGTCCCCCTCAGTTTAAAATGGGTGGGGGGCAACCCCTTTGGGTGGGGAGCCGTCGGGCCCTTCGTCATTTTGGGGACCCAAAGTCAATTGGGGCCGAAACACATACAAAACATCGGTTTGGAAAGGTAGTCGTGCACCTGAACTTGTGGTCTCTGGTGTTGTATGTGTCCCCGCATGGGTGCTTGGGGAGGGGTAAATAAAAATTGCCCGAGGGCACCCTTAGGTTCTGAACAAAGCCTGCGCTGGCTTTTTGGCACTTGGCACTCTAAAGCTGTCACTTCGGGAATTTTTTCCACCGTGACTTTTAAGAACGTGAGCAACGCAAAAATGCCCAGTTGATCAATCAGCAAGGTCCCATTTCTGATTTTTCCTCTTTTGGGTGGGGGGGAGGAAAGTGCTGGTTTTTTTTTGTACCGGGATCCAGGAGGGTGGCCACCCAGTAACTTTGTTTATTTGATGGCCTTAATGTGAGGGTATGTTGGGAAAGGAGTTCAAGCACTGTGAGAGATGGGGCCCTTATTTCAAAGACCTGGGGCGAGGGGCACTAGCAAAAAGATCTTCCTCATCTTCCTCCCCGTAAAAAACGCCCAACCCCTTTCCCAAAGGGAGGGTGCGGTAACGGGTTTTTAGGGAATACCTCCCCTTCCGCTTCCTCCCCCACGCCAACACAGCCCCGACTTTCCTGAGGTGCACCCTGGAAGCTGTGCGTCCTTGCACTAGCCCCGGGCCCCCCAAACCACTGCCTAATGAAGACCGATAAAATTGAGAAACTGTCAGGCCTTGTGGATTCGACTGAGAGAAAGGCTCCATGTCCGCATCTGTGTCCATCTCCTCCTCCGTCGCTGGTGGGACCTGATGTTTCAGAGTGTCCAACGATCGTTCCAGAACTAAGATCACCACAATGCTCATGCTGACAAGGGCATTGTCCGGACTGACCATTTTGGTGGCTTCTTCAAAACTGGCAAGCATGGTGCAGAGCTCTTTCACCTGAATCCACTCTCGGTGGTTCAACACCCCGAGATCCACACCGCTGCTTGTCAGGCCATGTGTCACTTCGTACTGCATAATGGCATTGCGCTGCTGCCACAATCGCTGGAGCATGTGGAGGGTGGAATTCCAGCGTGTTGCCACGTCAACAATGAGACGGTTGACGGGGAGGCCGAGCTGACGCTGCAACGCAGCCTTCCTCAGCAGGCAGTCCAGACCCGGGTAGCGCTTTAGAAATTTCTGGACGACGAGGTTCATGACATGTGCCAGGCAAGGGATGAGCTCCAGCCTACCGATCTTAAGGGCGGCCAGCAGATTTCGCCCGTTATCGCACACCACCTTGCCTGGCACAAGGTTCTTGTCACCCAGCCCGCGCTCTGTCTCGTTGCGGAGAGCCGTCCACAGCTCCTGACCTGTGTGTGGACAGTCTCCAAGACAGATTAATTTCAACACGGCCTGGTTTCTCTGGGCACGTGATGGCACCAGAGGACCTTGGGGGAAAGAGCCCTGCACCCTCCCTGCGGTTTTGAAGAGCGTGTGCCGAGCCTGAGAGCCACCGTCACCCCCAGAGATATCCACCCAGCTCACCCAGTGAGCTGTCACAGAGATATATCGGCCTTGGCCGTGCTTACTAGTCCATGTGTCGGTGGTCAGATGGACTTTTCCGGACACAGATGCAGACAATGCGCTTGAAATATTAGTTGAACGAGGCTGTCCAGCGCAGGGATGGCATTTCTGGCAAAGAAATGCCTGCTCTGCATCTGGTATTGGGGACAGGCAAGGGCCATGACGTGGCAGAACCCATCTGTGTCCACCAGACGGAAAGGCAACATTTCCAAGGCCAAAAGCCTGGCAATGCCGACATTCAGGCTTTTGGATTTGGGATGGTTTGGGTTTAAGTGTTTCTTCTGCTCCCAAACCTGGAAGACAGAAGGCTGGCTGCTAGACTGGCTGCTGTACGGCGTGCAGGTCATCAAACTGGCGGAAGGAGAAGGGGTAGGATGGGTCTCTGGTGGTGCTGGTGGTACTCGGGCGACGGTGGAGGCTGAAGCGGAGGCTGATCCCTGATCATGACTCTGAGAGACATGGGCAGCTGAGGAACGCTTTGTGGTGGCGGATGAGGAGGAGGCGGAGACAGAGGGTGTGACAGTGGTTGGAAGCCCGGCATCGGTGTGGCCTTTTTTGGCCAAGTGTTGCCTCCATTTCAACTCATGCATTCGCTGCATGTGACTAGACATGTTGGTGGTGGTGGTGAAACACCTAAGATTCTTGCCTCTACTGATGCGTTTACGGCAATGGCGTCATATGACATCGCTGGGTGAATCAGAGGCTTTCTCAAAGAAGGCCCAGGCTTGAGAGGTCCTGGACCTTTTTGACAGCGAGGAGCGGGGTTTTCGCTGACCGTGGCTGGCGGAATCATATCAGCGGACTTCTGCGACCGCCCTCTCCCTTTTTGAGCCGCATTTTGTCATCACAGAGGTCTTCAGACAATGGATTATCCACAGTGGTGGGAACACGAGTTCACATTTGGGCTGCCTTCGCTTCATGTTGGACGGATGTTGATGATGCTGATGACGACATTTGTGGCCGTGACTGGGAGGACGACGAGGTATGACTGCTGGATGCAGGTTGCATTAACCACTGAAGAACAGATTGGTGACGCTGTTCGTTACTGAGATTCACCGAGCCCTGACCCAGCGATGACAGGTCTGACGGTCCTGCAACCGACGATCCACTGGCATGCGTGTTGTCGCCAGCACTGGAAGGAGCACCTTCTCTCGTACCTCTACCTGCATGTCCTACCCCCCTCTTTGCTCGATTACCACCTGCATTTCGCTCCATGTTCAGAAAGATAAAAATTTGAGAAGGTATGGAAGAGTTTTGGAAAGTCTTTTATTAAAAGACGGCAAATCACAGCTTTTCAAATCCCTCAAATCAAAACACAATTGCTGGATTCAAACTTATGTGCAAGGTGCCTCTATCAACAAAGCTGACCTGCGTCAAAGTGAAAAAACACCTATCTGAAATGTATACGGATAATAAAAGGTATTTTTTGCACCTATCAACTACACCGGCAGTGACTACAAAATTGCTGTATTCAAATTTAAAAATATGAACCAAGCTTGCCTGAGTCAAGTGAAAAAAAACACCTATCTGAAATGTATACGGATAATAAAAGTAAATTTCTTGCACTATCAAATAACCGGCAGTGATACAAAATTGCTGTATTCAAATTTAAGTGCAATGTGCCTTTAAAACAAAGCTGACCTGTGCAAAAGTGAAAAAAAAAACACTATCTAAAATGTATGCGGATAATAAAAGGTATTTTTTGCACCTATCAAATACACCAGCAGTGACTACAAAATTGCTGTACTCAAATTTAACAATATGAACGAAGCTGGCCTACGTAAAAGTGAAAAAACACCTACAGTGGTGACCAAAAGTATTGGCCCCTGCAATTCTGTCAGATAATACTCAGTTTTTTCCCGGGAAAATGATTGCAATCACAAATCTTTGGTATTATTATCTTCATTTAATTTGTCTTCAATGGAAAACCACAAAAAGAATTGTCATTAAGCCAAAAATTGGATATAATTCCACACCAAACATAAAAAGGGGGTGGACAAAAGTTGGCACTGTTTGAAAAATTTCATTTGATGCTTCTTAATTTGTGTAATTAACAGCACCTGTAACTTACCTGTGGCACCTAACAGGTGGTTGGCAAATAACTAAATCACACTTGAGCCAGTTGACATGGATTAAAGTTGACTCAATCTCTGTCCTGTGGTCCTTGTTTGTACCCATTGAACATGGAGAAAAGAAAGAAGACCAAAGAACTGTCTGAGGACTTGAGAATCCAAATTGTGAGGAAGCATTAAAGCAATTTCAAGGCTACAAGTCCATCTCCAAAGACCTAAATGTTCCTGTGTCTACCGTGCGCAGTGTCATCAAGAAGTTTAAAGCCCATGGCACTTTGGCTAACCTCCTAGATTTTGGAAAGGGAAAAGAAAAATTGACGAGAGATTTCAACGCAAGATTGTGCGGTTGGTGGGATAAAGAACCTGACTAACATCCAAACAAGTTCAAGCTGCCCTGCAGTCTGAGGATACAACAGTGTCAACCCGTACTATCCGTCGGGTCTGAATGAAAAGGGACTATATGGTAGGAACCCGGAGACCCCCCTTCTTCCCCGAGACATAAAAAAACCAGGCTGGAGTTTGCCCAAACTTACCTGAGAAAGCCTAAAATGTTTTGGAAGAATGTTCTCTTGTCAGTTGAGACAAAAGTAGAGCTTTTTGGGAAAAGGCATCAATATAAAGTTTACAGGAAAAAAAAAGAGGCATTCAAAGAAAAGAGCACGGTCCCTACAGTCAAACATGGCGGAGGTTCCCTGATGTTTTGGGGTTGCTTTGCTGCCTTTGGCACTGGACTGCTTGACCGTGTGCATGGCATTATGAAGTCTGGAAGGGCTACCAACAAATTTTGCAGCATAATTGTAGGGCCCCGTGTGAGAAAGCTGGGTCTCCCTCAGAGGTCATGGGTCTTCCAGCAGGACAATGACCAAAACACACTTCAAAAAGCACTAGAAAATGGTTTTGAGAGAAGCCACTGGAGACTTCTAAAGTGGCCAGCAAATGAGTCCAGACCTGAATCCCATAGAACACCTGTGCAGAGATCTCAAAATGACAGTTTGGAGAAGGCACCCTTCAAATCTCAGGGGGCCTGGAGCAGTTTGCTAAGAAGAATGGTCTAAAATTCCCGCAGGAGCATTGTAAGAAAATCATTGATGGTTACCGGAAGCGTTTTTTTCGCAGTTATTTTGGCTAAGGTTGTGCTTTCCAAGGGATTAGGCTGAGGGTTTCCAACACTTTTGTCCGGCCTTTTTTGGGGTTTTGGGTGAAATGATCAAAGATTTGATTTTTGTTTCATTTTTTTTTTGTGTTTT